>JASANB010007624.1:0-158442 GCA_030248155.1 Sabatieria punctata | reverse complement strand
TCGAAAAAAATCGCTATTTTCTTTGCTAAAAATTGCCAAAAATCGCTAATTTGGGCTAAAATACAGCTAAAAAGTGCTGTTTTGCAGGCGATTTTGGCAATTTTTGTGTGAAATTGTAAAAACTTGCAAAAATTTGCTCGAAAATTTACTTGAAAGAAAAATCGGAGGTGGGGGGTCGGTGAAATCGTCTCGGGGGGGGGCCCCATCTGGGGGGGTCTGGCCTAAGTCGGGTGGGGGTCAGACCCCCCCTGTTACATGTATGGTATGTACCCAGGGCTTTAGGGTGTTTGACACTCTTCCGCTACCCAGTTAGGAAACGAATTCGTCGAAAATGGGAAACACTACCGAATTGCGAATTGTTGAGTAGGTACTAAAACTTAATTTCTGCTAATTTTACACGTAAAATGTCTCTTAAATGCTTTCTAAAAGACTATATTTCCAAGGATTTTCCCGCATGGCCCAACCAAGCCTCTTCAAAATTTTTATCCCAGTGTCAAAAATCCTCTGTACACCGCTGGAATGTACCTGTTCAGTGAAATGCAATTTTGGCCCAGCTTCCAGCTATGCAAGTATTTGGTATTTGGGTATTGGTTTCTTTCAGGAGTTGGTCGCACTCTAGAGACAATTTTACTACTGCGGTTTGCTTCCGGTAAAAGTCAGAATGCGGGGTTACACCCATGACGACAGCTTACTGTGTGGTCTAAACTGGAGTCTAGGCTTGGATTCAAGCCTAAGCTTATGCTTAGGTTTGGTTAGCCTTAGGCTGTGAAAGTTGCGGAAAAGCCCAATAATTACATTTGAATAATGCACTATGTAATGTAGAGTGTCAAACGCTAAGTGTTGATTGATCCTATCTGAGGGGCGTCTGATCTAAGTCGGGTGAGGTAGAACCACAGATCCATTGTTATATGTATGGGCTCAGTACTCGGGCACTGTCCGATTTCAAGTAGTTGGAACTGTAGAAACGCCCTTTTTGTATTTCTCGATGTATGTACTGTAGTATCTCAGCGGTTCACTAGAAATACAGGGTGTCCCAAAATTAGTTGGCCTAAAAGAAATCTCAATATCTCGAGAGTGGATTTTCGAAAAATTTTGAATTTTCTGATATGTTTCAGGTGTATCTGAAATTTTTTTTTTTTACAGAAAAATTTTTTGCCATTCCAGAAACAAGCATAAAAATTTACAATGTCTATTGCAAATTGATTTTCTACAAGTATTTTCAATGTGTAATGCAGTATTTTACTAACGCACTCCACTCTCTGCTGTCGTTCTTTGAAAATCAACAGTGTTCCCTCGATGTGGAACTGGGACATAGTTGTATGCGTCCAGAGGAAAAAGTCTCACGTGGACCGGTTGCTGATCTCAATGGCCATTCCCCTGGACCTCGGCGACCAATCTATCGATCGGGGGACGTATCGTCCAGCCACTCATGCACGGGCTTAGCAAAGCGTGGAGGCGCTCCGTCCTAGCGAAACAGACAAGTCTGGCCCCAGACCCCCGATCGGGGATCGCCCTCCCCAAGACGGTTTTTTTGACCCCCTTCGATTTTCTGGCACGCAAATTTTTGAGCAAATTTTTGCGATTTTTTAGAATTTCGGACACTAAAATTAATAAAATCGCCTGTAAATCAAAACTTTTTAGTTGTATTTGAGCCGAAATTTGAGATTTTAAGCCGAAAATTGCGATTTTTTTCGATTTTGTGTGCTGTTTAGCATACATGGGCTGGAAAAATGGGAAGGGGGTTTGGAGGTTTCGGGGGAGGGTCTGGAAAAAAGTCAAAAACAAAAAACGCCTATTTTGCCTTAAATAAGCGAAAGTTCCTTCCTTTCCCTCCGGGAGGGTGCACTATGGCCAATCGAGAGGGGTATTAAAAACCCCTCATAACCCCCGGCCCATCATGTCTAAGTTGCTTAGTACCCCAACCCCTCCCTAGAATTTTTGAGCTCAGGACCCCCGGTCGGCGCTAAACCGCCAACCATGCTCCCCGTCCGGTGAATGACCTGTTACAGGTATGGTGCGTATGGTGCTGGTGTGGGCTGACCTTGTTTCTGTTGCGAAGTGGCTAAATTTGTTTCTGTACACTGGTTAGTGGAGGAGGAAGAAGGTAGTATAGTAATCTTGTTAGAGCGACTTATTGGAAACGACCGTTGTGAAATGCATGAAAAACGGCCGTCCCTCCCACCCGGGGCGTTGTGTCGATGACAAAAACAAAATTAGCTGGTCGTGGATAATTTGCCGCCTTCTGGTATCCAATTTCCGCTGGCTGGTGTTGTACATGCTAGCACCGGGAGGCAGGCAGCAGCAGAGAACAGAAGCCAATCAAGAGAGCGCGGTGGTTAACTGTCATATCGGATTGGCGGTGTGTCGCATTGCGTAGGGGCGCTTGTCCGGAGACCATGACGCTTGCTTACACATCTGTTTTAGCCGGTCTCCCACTTGATTTGTGTGTGCGGCGCTGTGAATAGCTTCAACATTGGTGGCCACATCAGCTAGAAATGCCACAATGTGCTCTTTGGTCCGGCGCACCGTACTAACCTGAATTAGAACGGCTACTATTATTTGTCCCCTATTGGCTTCTCCTCCAGTCAGTCGAATTATGCACGCACGCCGGACCGTTTACTCCAGCGTAGGATCGGATGCTGCTAGGTAGCGATTTGTTAAAAGCACGCCAGTCTCTGTTGTGTAATTGCGGCCAGTTGAATTTGTGGCGGGCTTTACCTACTTTCCCAATAAGCCTCTGCTTCTGCTCGACTGAGCGCGGCCGCTAAGCTGCCAACATCGAGACAAATTCCCAGCTTCCAGCCGCCCGCACCAATTAATAGACTGGCATTTGCGCTTAGTGCCGCTCAGTATCAGTTTGCTTATTATCTCCAATATTCATGCAGTTCTTGTTATGGTTCATTGATTGAGCGTCCCTCTGCTCCTCACCTATTACTCACACGCCACCGGTCCTGCTTCTGCTCCCCTGGCCGCTTGCTCCGCCGCTCTGGTTGTAGTGTCGGCTCGGAAATGTCTCTCACCGAATTGACTGCCGACCGGAGGTCATATACGCTGTCGTTAAAACAACGGCTATTGTTATGACCTCGCTGTCCTGGGGCTAACTTGGGAGCGTTGCTGCCGTTGTAAATCGACAATAAATCTGAGGTAAATTATGATCAACTGCGCGGCTTCCCTTATGCCCTCTTTCTCTGCTGATTACCCTCTATGATCTGTGCATTCGTGTCGCGTCCGTTCCCATTTCCTTCCCGGGCAACTTGCCTTGCCTCGGTGACTGCGACGCCGTTGAGCGTGTCGAGTTTTTGCCAATGTACGGCTCAGTCTGTTGTTATCTGTCTACGGCAGCATCTGACGGCAGTTTTATTGTTGTTTGGTTGTCGTCCGGTCGCTCTGGCCCACGGCAACAGTAATTTCGGCTGTTACAGTAGCCATTTAACCTTGACAGAGCTTCGTTAGTGGCCGCCGATAGTGCGGTGTCTGAGTTGATCATTGCGCAATAGCCAGTCTGCAACGGGAGAGAAGGTGTGCAGAGTACCCTAGTGGCAGATGTTGAGAGTCGCCACGTGCGGTGTGCGTCCCTCATCAGGGTGACAGAGCAAAAGCGGACGGTGCCCACGGGGAGTCGATCAGTCTGAATGAAGAGGTCGACCGATTCAGCCTTCAATAGGTGGACGCCGAGGTTCACGGCCACTCGACGTGTCAATAATTGAACGATCAAAACCGGCCTCCTCTTCTGATTTTGGTCAGCCCAAGCCGTGTGTGCGTTTTGTGCCTTCTCACTTGGCGGCCACTTGTCGTTTCGTCGTACGTACGTAACTGTAATAAAGTAGTCGTCCCTGGGGGCCCAATTTCGTTGCCACGACTGGAGAGGTGTGAGAATAATTCGGCCGTGCGCTCTGTCTTTACGTGCTCAAGGATAGCGGCAAATAGTTATAATTCAATTTGCACCAACTGTCAACTATTGCCGCCCGCCCGAGGATCTGGGTTTGCCCCGGTCGTAGTCAGGACTGTTTGTACTCTGATAGGAAAGGCAAACTCTATTCAATGTTTGCAAACAATCATGCACAAAGGGGTTCTCGACTGAAACTCTATCGGTTCCGTCCGCGCTATGGTGGGTGGGTTTTCAGTGCTTTTATGGCTTGTTTGTTTGCGTAAAAGCTTTGGAGCGTTTACTACTTATTGGAATGTAGCAGCGCAGAGCGAACTATCGAAGTATGTAGAGAGCCTATTGGCCTTTCAATTAGCGTTCTCTGCCGGCTTTGCAAGTCGTAAACTCGATAGTTTGCGCGGCGATTTCAATTAAGAATGAACGAAGAATCTCCCCCGCGCCACAATTGCAAATATTGGCTCCAACGGTGGCCGCCTTCCTTCAGCATCTAGTGCCACTCTGCTAAACATAACTTGGGCAAACTGCCTCTCAGGGGTGAGCCTTTTTTCAAGCGCCGCCACTTCTGCGTCTCCCTTGTCGCCGGGCCGTGTCTATAAAGACACATAATGACAGCTTTCTTTTTGTTCGTCACAGTCTCTTCCCTTCCTGCCTCTCCCAGAATCAATTCAGACCGGCGCTGTCTCCTCTCTGTCGGACTTGCTACTGGTTGTACTCTAAGTCGCCAGGTGTGCGGGTCGGCCGTTAGGTGACAGAACCAAGAGAGACCGGCTGATTGATTTTTGCTGTTCTCTAACCAAATCACTGCTCATTATCCCATCACCGCAGCCGCTTCTCTCCGTGTCGTCAGCTCATTTGGCGAGCCGGGGTGGTCATCAGGTTAGCACGCCCGCCAATTGGTGCTGGGCTTGTAACGAAGTGATTGCTCGTGTTATTGGTCGAGCGTCCGGTTCTGACGGCTCATTTGCCCGCTTGTCGCCGACAGCTGCCGCCTTCTTTCACCTCACTAGGTTTTTTTCTTTCCGGACCCCTCCCGTCGCTCCTACCAGCAGCTCATTGCGTGCCACGCGCCAGCCTAGGTATAGTGGCTTTTTTGCCCGGCTGTTGTGACCAGACGCGTGCGGCCGACCGGCTTGCCTGCTCGAGTGCCAGCTAATGGCTAAAGCCGAGACTCTTGAACAGTGTTGTTTCAGATGCCCCAAACATGAGCGGCCGATTACTGGTCCGATCGCTGCCTGTCACTTTCACTTGATTTCATTGCAACACAACGACCGGCAGTGATGGCCAAGTGTCTGCTCAACTCTGTTTTGCTGCTGTTGGTGATCGGCCAAGCACTTGCCGCAGATACCTCGCTGGATGTAGCTGTCTTTCAAATACAACCAGGTGAGCATTAGCATCTGTTGTTTACACCACTCGGAATGCACTGCACCACAACAAGCAGGTGGTCCCACGTGCCGGCCAGTTGGGGTTCTGCCTCGACTGCATAATCGGGCCTAATCGCCACTGCGCCATCCGGCACTGTCCATTGTGGGTCCGGTAGAGCTAATTGGGGCCGAATTTGGCCGGCCGTATGTTTGGCACCTCTCTCATTCACTCAGTTAATTCTGCTCGCTCGCGCACGCACTCAACCGAGTTCGACCGCATTTGATTGTGCTGTTGACCGCCCCCCGGTATTCCGGCAGTGCATAGTGGGTCAGCTGCTCTATGAGTCACAAAACCCTGCCACTGATGCTAATTGCGTGCGCCATAAGACAACGATTTATCTGCTAAATTGGCTACCACCCGATGCTCGCCTTTACAACATGCAAATGGACAGCAGTCATCAGTGATTAGGGACCACCGGTTTCTGCACATGTGACCGTTCGCATTTTCAGACAACACATTTTCCAAGGGTCGCTTGTATCTACAGGGTGCTGCAACTGGACGAACAACTGAACTCGTCTATGGGAGCAATGTAGGTTGTTTGTGAGATGTTAGCTGCATACAGACAGTATAATGTATGTAGTGTGTTGCAGGAATCATTTATTCCGGCTGTGGATGTTTAACATCAACGACACCGACAATCGAGCTTTTGTAAAGTGCGTTTGGGATTTTCTGCGCACCTAATCCGTCTGCAAACACGCACATGTCGCCATGCTTGTCCGGTCGCTGGCGGACCCGAGGGGCGGTCGACGGGCGCTCCAATTTGTGTGGCGCGGCACTGCGCATCTCGCTCGGCCAATCGGTATTTCTGGTGAGAATTATGGCGCTTCTGCATTCATACCGGCTGCCAGCTGGTCGCCGGTGCTGATCAATGGCTCGGCGTGTCCCGGACTTGCGGTTCCGGCGCTTTTGTGGCTGCCCGCCGCTGACAAGCGCACAAACGCCGCCGACACGTTCGGCTGACAAAATGACAAATTGCACCCAGTTTTTGCCTAGCGCCCGCGGCTCTAATAAATTAACTACCGCTGCTACTTTGCTCTGAGAACGCTGCCACTGCAGGCCGTTTGTTTCAGTTCGCCGAGAAGGAGTGGCAACCGACAGAAGCGGCGTTGGCCAGGTGCGAGTACAGAAGCAGCAACCCAGTTAGTGCACACTCTCCCTACAGTATGCAGAGCGCCAATATTTACTTTTCAGAAGTTTCAATGTCAAAACCACATTCGGGTCATCTTTCGTCTGCCAGATAATAGTGTCTACGTGTGCGCCACAAATGCGCTCGATCCAGTTGTCAACAAACTCGACGTAAGCAAATACAGAGCTGCTTTGTAGTGGCTGTCACTGTGCTGAGTGTTGCAGAGTGCATCGTTGTCCACAGTTGAGGGTGATATCAAAGGTGCTGCTATTTGTTCGGTCGATCCTGACGATAATTCAACTGCTGTCTGGGTTGGTAAGTTTCGGAGGTTTGCTCGCTCTGTCCTGCTTGATCAGTTGTGTTCAGAGAATGGTAACCCGAGCAACATAGCTTCGGTGTATTCGGGAACGGTTACCGACTTCACGCAGACCAATCGCATTATATACAGACCTCCTCTTAGAGCTCCAACTGGGGAGCAAGTGCACCCGTTCATGCGCACAATGCACACCGACTCTAAATGGCTAAACGGTGCGTCAGTGATTCTCTGCGTCCATTCAGTACCGTACACCTGTTTTGTTAACCTTCAGAACCGGATTTCGTTGGTTCCTATGAGATCGGCAACTACGTCTATTTCTTCTTCCGTGTGTCTTCTGTCGAGTACATCAATTGTGGCAAGGCGGTCTACTCTAGAGTAGCGCGGATTTGCAAAGTAAATGTCGCACATTATGCCTGTTTATTTGCTTTGCATTTATGCGCGCCGAAACTTCAGAACGACGTCGGAGGACGCAGGGTATTGACGCAGAACTGGGCCACCTTTCTGAAAGCTCGCCCCAACTGCTCGCTTCCTGGCGAATTTCCTTCTATTTGACCAAATTGGTGAGTGGAGTGATCTCTATGGAAGGAGCAGACGCTAGTGATGTGTTGCAGAGAGTGTCTACAAAACTGAGTCCTCCGGTGACACTATCTTCTATGCAACATTTACTACCAACCTCAACGGTTTTTACGGCAGTGCCGTTTGTTCGTTCAGTCTTCGCTCGATTGATCAGGTGTTCGACAGAGGTCTATTCAAGGAACAGGTCTCTTCCACCGCCGCCTGGCTCCCAGTTCTGCCGGATCAAGTGCCACGACCCAGGCCCGGACAGGTAATTACTACATGTACTACATGTTTATGCCAGTGATATCGGTACTGAGTTAATGTAGCTCCTCTGGGAAAGGTAAAACCCACTCATCCATGTCAAACGCGACCCAATGATATAAGTACTAAAAGCGTCTCCTACAAGTTTCACAAAATCAGTCGTTTTAGCTTTAAATGCTTCTGTTTGGCTGCTTTCTAATTTGGCTGCTTAAAATAACAATTTTTGCGCCATTAAATATAACGTGCTAAACGTTTTGGCTATGTTTGAAATTTTGGACGTCCTTACTGATCGAAACCTTTACGGGACATGCTCCTGGTAGGCCAGGCCCTCCTCGGATCTGTTGGATGTGCATCATACATGTAGTAGCTCCGGGCCGACCTGAGGAGGGGTGGGGAAGGGGGTTTTCCTCAGGTGGGGGGGTCTAGGGGGTTTCGCCCAGTGGGGCGTCCAAAATTTTTAAATGCTCCAAAACGCCTGGAAATGAGTTTTTAGCCCGTTTTTTTTAGTAAAGACGCTAAAAATCGCTATTTTCAGCAGGAGTAAATGTATGTATGATGCGCATAGTACGTATGTACATGCCTGGATGGCTTCTTTCAACTTTTCTAATTTTGGCTACGTCTAAAATTGGGGCGGTCGTTGATTGGAGAAAGGGTCTGACACCGACAGGGACGAAACTTGCCCTCTTTTGAAACCGGCCAACGATATTTCAAGTTTCGGAGCTGTCGTAATAACGTTAAGTTAAGGTGATCGACAGTGGTTGCATTGCAATGTGACTGGCTTTCTTTCAGTGCGTCACGGACACAAAGCAACTGAGCGATAGTGCGCTGCACTTTGTCAAATCGCATCTGCTTATGGACGAGGCGGTTTCTGATGCACGGTCGCAGACCAATCTTCTACAAGCGCGATCTGCTACTCACCAAACTAGCGGTCGACCTGATCTCTTCAAAGCACGGCGACTACAGAGATGTTTTTGCCGGTTCAAGTGCGTTTTGCATTGCGTTCATGTCATTTTGTGTTTTGTTTCATTACATGTGCGTTTTAGCAAACGGCGAGATTTACAAAATTCTACACTGGACCGACCAGAGAGCTCAAGAAGAATCGCGCTTGCTCAGCATTTATCGTCTTCCGAGGTCGCAGCCGATCAGAGCTATCGAATTGCTCAAGGTATTGTTCTGGCTAAATGCTTTGCTTTGTCTCTTCTTCTCTCAGTGGATGACGTGCCGTCCGCCCTGCTGCTCAAACAACCAATTTGATTATCTCGTCTGAGCTGGCATAGAAGTGACACACTCAGATTTTTGAAAAGCCAATTTAAGAGGCAGTCCATGAAAAATCGAATAGCCGTTTTTTTTTAAATTGGCTCAAAAGTTGTACGTACAGTACGTAGGTACAACACATTGTCATGGATGTATTTGCCGTTTGATTTTCTCTGGCTGCCCTGCCAGCCAAAATGACCCAGCAAAAATCACGATTTTTTGACAGTTTTTGGCCAGAAGTTCCCAACTTCTCAATGGTGTGACTCCGTTTGTAGCGGGCCGGGCGATTTTGATGTGGTACTGCACATACTGTACGTCCTATTAAAGAGGTAATTTGACCTCTATCGGGAATAACCACAGAGCAATATAATTCAATGTGCAAATTTTTCCCAGGTTTTTGTAACTTTAAGGAGACCTTATCTCAAAAATGGCAATGCTTGCAACAAGAACAAGATACAGTACTAGTAGCAGACTCGAAAGCTACGCACAATTTGCGCGTCTGAATCTGGTGGTGGTGGTTTTAAATTTTATACATAATGGTAGTAGTGGTAACATGGTAAGGTACCCCTATATGCCGTTAAGTGCCTTGCTGTCTGAAGATCATTGTTTTTTTTTGATAGTAGCCCTGTTAGCGTTGAACATGCACATGCCCAGCGTGCATATACTTATGTACGTACTGTATTGTCATGACGCAAACACCTAATAATGAGTTTATTGGTGGTAATTAGTAAAGTCAGACTAGTTCAGAGGGCGAAAATGAATGTTTGGTCAGAAGAATGGCCTCGCTCCCCCGAATCCTCCTCCTCCTCCTCCCCACCGGCCATAGGGGCTTGCGCTTGTTCCCAGTCGTAAGGGTCGTTCTCTTTGACGCCGAGGTTGCGGGCGGCGGTGTTCATGATGCTGTATACCTGGTTGTAGTCTGGTCTGTCGTAGTACCTCATATTGTCTATATAGCGCATGACGTCAATGTACTCTTTGGGGCAGCCGCCCAGCAGTTCGTGCAGGGCCGGGTCTTGGCGACAGCGTTCTTTGTAGCGGCCCACTTCGTCCTTGTCTTCGACGTTTTTCCATGGCAGATGTCCTTTGGTCAGTTCGACTTGTTGGTAGAGCCAGGTCTCGACGTCGTCTTTGCGTGACAGCTCGCGGCTCAGATGACAGTTGATCGATGCGTAGCGCACCGTGCCGCGGAATCCGGCTGCTGAGCGTGGCGTCCGCACCTCTCCGCGTTCGTTGACGAATTTGCGACACATGCCAAAGTCGAGTACGTAAAGCTTGCGTTGCTCTCCGATCTCCGGCCGTCCCATGGCGAAGTTGCCGGGTTTGACGTCGCGATGCAGATATCCGATGCCGTGTAAGTCTTCGAGCGCCTCCAGACACTGAACGCCCACGCGTATAGCTGTGCTCATGCTGAACTTTTGTTGAGGGTTGAGCTTGCGCAGGTCGTTGAGAGACTGTCCCAGAAGCGTCATCACCACGTAGTTGAACTGCGCGTTGCGGCCTTTGTCTATGATCGCGGCGAAATGTCGGCCTTGTCTTGATGCCAGCGCCTCCAACACGTACACCTCCATCTTGAGAATTTGAATCTGCTCTCTGGCTCCTTCCACCTTCAGTGCGTACTGTTTGTCTCCCTCGGCCACTTTGTACACCGCGCCGAATCCGCCCTCTCCCAGCTTCTTCATAACTCTGTATCTGTTGCTCACCATCTCTCCCTCGCGCAGTTGGGGCAGCACCTCGGCCATCAGTCACACACAGCAGTATAAACAACGATGTCTGCACAACACAACCACCCATTTATACCTGCTGCCACCGCATTCTTGCCATTGTTGCTTGCTTTGCTACCGTACAGTACGTATGTAGAACAAACAGTCTGCCATAAACACAACAAAAACGACTCTTAATTAACAGACTGTTAAATGCGACGCTTATTACGCATTTTGTGAATATCCGTTAAGCATCGCATCTAACTGCAGTATATATTATGTACTTTATTATTTACCAAATTGTTTTCCCCACCGGCAAGCTAAACGGGACGAAAGCCTGCCCCAGATCGCCCCTAGACGATCTTTTTTGCACCCGTCCAATTTTTCTGCCGATTTTATTTGGCAATTTCAAGAACCAATCCATAAACTTGCCTATAAGACAGCAATTTTAGCTACAATTGAGCCCGCAGTTTGTGCGTACGTGTGAATGCGTGAATTAATTTTTTGAGCAATTTTTTGCAATTTTAGACACAAAAATTGCCAAAATCGCCTGTAAAATGCACCTTTTAGCTGTATTTCAGCCCAAATTAGCGATTTTTATTTTGACGATTTTTAGCCGAAAAATTGCGACTTTTTTCGATTTTTGAGAGTTTTTTAGTGCCCAACCTCCTCCCAAAATTTGGGCTTAGACCCCCCGGCCAGCGCCAGACCCCCAACCCCCCTCCCCTCGGCGGATGCCCTGTTACATGTACGTATCAGCCTGACAGCTTTTATATTTCAGAGCGAGTTCCTATTTGTGGCGCAGGACTCGGAAGTGAGTCAGATCGGTTTGTCTCAGTGCACTCGCTACCAGAGCTGCAGTTCGTGTACGGGAGACCCTTACTGCTCATGGAACAGCGCTCGCCATGGTTGTCACAGAGCCCACGAATCTCATGCCTTTACCAATGGGTAAGAAACCAATAGTAGTAATACGTATTGTAGGTACTAGATCATCCTATCCGATCCGATATTTTGGGGAGCTGTACGGCCCTATGATCAGACCAACTTGTCCATTTCATATCCCCATATCATCTCTCTTCATTTCGGATGCTATCACCAACGCAAGGCTCAACCAGCCATGGGGTATCTAGCGGTTAGGTTTACCCAAGGCTTTAATCAACCTTAGGAGGTCCCTAACGGTTACATCGCTCAACTCCTGGGTGGTAAGATATCTACTGCCCAGAATAACTTGCCTACGTCCAGCCAATGCGTCACATTCCATGACCAAATGTTCAGGCGTTTCCTCCTGTTCTAAGCAAAATGAGCATGTTGGATCATCCATCAAGCCCATAATGCTGAGATGTCTATTAAGGTTACTACTGTGTCCAGTTAACCAACCGACCACCAGTTTTAGTTCCCTTTTACTAAAACTAAGTAATTCTCTGGTTGCCACCGATCTGGGTCCCAGAATGAAGTGCTTAGACTGCCTACAGTCGGTCCGTAGATCCCAGGCAAATTGCAGCTGGTTCTTAGCCCAACTTCTTAATTCAGTCCGAACTTTTCTAAGCGAGATGCCAAGGGCCGGTTCCGGCCCTATAAGTGGCAACTCAGAAGCCGCCCGAGCTAGTCGGTCAGCCTGCTCATTTCCCTCCACATCCGAGTGTCCAGGTACCCACATCAGCTGTAGCTTCTTCTGAAGCGCCAGTCGTTGTAGTACTATACCATACATGGGCCGGAAAAATCCTGAGAGGGAGGGGGTCTGGAGATCTCGGGGGCCCCGGAAAAAGTCCAAAAACCGCCTATTTTGCCTTAAATAAGCGAAAGTTTTCTCCCTCCGGGAGGGGGTATGGCCGGCCGAGAGGGTGGTATTGGCCGGCGAGGGGAGGGTGTAAACCCCACCCTTACCCCCGCGGTCCATGTAGGTACTAGACAACAGAGTACGTAAAATTGTATGTCCTGAAAGCAGACCAACCAGTCTGTAGGTTCGCTTGAGTGCCCTATCGTGTTTTTCTGGGCAGCAGACATGAACAAAAGGGGCCTGGGGGTTGACCCCTCTCAGACTCTGACCTACTGTACGTACCCCCTCAGGAATATGCCTAGATTAAGGTGTAAATGAGCTCAGAATAGCTTTTATCTTAACCTATTTTAGCAAAAGGTAAGCATAAAAACCTTGATTTTAGTAAAAAAAATAGGACCTTTTGCTTACCATCCCTTCATCCCCTAAAAAACCTGCACCCCTAAAAGAATTTATGTAGTTCAGCTCAGAGTCAGCCGATTTTAATAATTGGTCATCATGTTGCCTATAGTCGTCTAATATGTGTGTAAAAAAGTTAGTGCAGGCAGCACAAGGCTTGACTGAGTCCCGAGAAGTTCCGATAATAATTGAGACTCCTATATACGTAATTTCAATTTCATTTCATTGCTGAGAGCCGGTTCGCTATCGGAAAAATGAAAACATTTCTTTTTGCAATACATTGTATCTTTCTTAATTTTCGTCGGAATTGGCTGAAATTTGTAATCTAAGCGCAGGAATTCAGGCGTTTTTTATGTTAAAAGTTGACGCAATAACACATGCAGTTCCTGCGCATCATCAAATTTGACTTGTTTTCTTTCGGCGCTCTATTTTCGGACACAGACTCTCAGAAAATTTCATTTCTTTGGAATATCTCGGGACCCTGTCAAGCTTGGTGCACCAAATTTTAACATGCAAAATGGACGACTATAGGCAACATGACAACCAAGCTTAATCAAAATCGGCTTCCTCTACACGGAGGTACTTAAATTGTTTTGTTTTGATGTTGCAGTTTATTGAGAATCATGTACAATGTATGAACGGAGGAAGGTTGGTAATAGCTGTTCATACAGTCAAGTCTGATTCAGCTGGGTGACGGCTCGTCCGGACTTGGGGCAGGAGAGTAAGCAGTGCGAGATGGAGCCAACCAGACAGACGTCGGTGCTGTACCCCGGCGACTCGGTCCATCTCAAGTGCGTCTACGAGGCCACACTCGGCCGGGCATCGAGTCGTTGGATCAAGAACAACAGAAGTTTAGACACCTCCACCGGTCGACACCTGCTGACAGTGGACGGCGGCCTGGTCATTGTAAATGTACGAAGTGGTTTCGCTTTCTAACTAACGGCTGCTTTGCTTACTGATGCATCTTCAGATTTCCACCGATGATTCTGGTCAGTACGAGTGCTTGGTACTCGGACAAATTACAGTCAGCCATCAAATTTTTGTTGATGATGGTAATAGTTTTCGTGTTACTCTACGCAGCTGGTTTACGTACGTATACTACGTGCTTGTACGGTTAAAAAATGAGCCCAAAAACCTTGATTTTAGTGGAAAGCCGGACTTTATTACATACTTACCATCCCTCAACCCCTCTTAGGCGCTGCTGCTTTACCGCCCCTCAGCCGAAATGCTAGCCATTTGAGTGTACGTACATACATATTGTACGTAGTACATTTAGCGGTTTGACTACCACCACCACATAGGCCATCCACCCCTTGCCCGAAATTATGCTGAAAAATTCTGTTAATTTTTGTTCTAGCTAGGAGAGTTACAGTCTGGTAACCCTGTTTGGTGGCTTCGGGCCTCACGGCAACGGTTGCAAGGGAGCTTCGGCTTCCCAAATTATTTTTAGAAACCATTTGGTCACGGCTAGAGTTCAGCCGAAAAGCCAGGGCTATACCATATCTGAGCGTGCGTGTATACGTACGTACGTATACGTATGAGTGACCGTATGGCCTCGCGTGAGTTCATGCATTATCAGCTTTTCAGTGAACTGTCGAAAGCCACAGAATGTGAAGGCCTTCCAGACGGCCTACAGAGAGTGGTGCCGGGAGTTCCAGGACTATAAACGAACGATGGAGAGGTGGCAGCAGTGGTATGAACAAAACGTAAGTGTTCATGCTCTACTGAGCGTGTGGTGATTGGTAAACGTTGCAGACGCATTGCGTGAACGCTCCAAATTTCAAGAAACTCTCACGAGCTGGCTCGCAAACGGGTAGTAAGAAAAGCAACCGTCTCACGGACGAACAAAGATAACCTGGCATTGGTGAAGACATGAACGGAACGGTCATGGCACTCCGATTCTGCGTCGGAGCTTAACTGCATTCGCTGTGATAGCCTGTCTATGATGTTTGCTCGGACACCTGCATCAGATGCGGGCTCTTGAGCTGTTTGGGTGATTTATTGCTACGTAATGGCTTTTAAAACATTCTCACCTTACACGTCGGCAGCTTTGGTTACATACGTTGCGTTGTATTGTATCTTGTGATTATTATGGTATTTTGACTTGTCTCTTTTATTTGTACCTTACAGTGTGCCACTAAACAAATAGTTTTTATATCCTTCTTGCCTAATTCAAAACGTAAATGACCGCTTAGCTCGCGGATTTCCATGGTCGGCCGGCAAACCCTACATACGGTACCTGTACCAGCGTGACGCGCAATTCGACTTGCTATCTGAGCTTCATGCACCTACATAAGCGCAAGCCAAGGTTGTGTGACGCGACCCAGATTAGTGGTTGCTTCGTGGTCTAAAAGGGACGAGCTTTGGGTGGATGACAACCAAACTGATTGCGAGAGTTAGAGCTACGCATGTATAGTTTTATTGATGTAGTACACCAGAAACAGTGCAGTCATTAGTTCTCTCTACTACTTGAATCTCTTTGAAGTTGTTTCATTTCTTGAGCGAATATCTTCAGTTGGTCGTTGTCGCGTTCAATCAGACCGTTCTTCTTGGCGAATCGAAAGGTGCACAAGTAGACATAGGCGTAGTGTTGCACGGAGTAGAGACTGCCGTATCGCTGGTGTCGCACCGTTACTGCATTTTCGCACGGATCAGCGCGGCCCAATCGATTCAACTGCTTGCAGCAAGTGCTTAGCGTCAGAAACGTTGCACTCCTGCAAGAAAAGAAACGGTACACCGGAGTGTCCGCACAAAGTGGTCGGCTACCCCAAAATTCCAGTGAGGCAGTGCACAAGCACCAATTCTCTGTCCTTTCTACCTTTAGTGACTGCGCTTTCCTGGACCCAAAAGAAGTTCATGAAGGCCAGTAAGCTGTCTATATCAGGCAGTTGACTGTGTGGCCACCGCTTGTAGTGCAGCAGAATGACGGTGCGGCTGCTCCTGTCGCGAGTCTTCACACTGAGTTTGTAGTTGTCGAAGTGGTCGGTTTGCACTATGTCGTCTGTCTGCACGGTGTACCTGCCGGAACCAACGCTTAGTTTCTTGTTTCTGCGCAGTGGCCAGTACTGGAACGGCTGCTCCTGCAGACAACTGAGGGACACGATCAGATGGATGTTCTCCTGCCACACGCAGCGCCAGAACTCAAGGCCGGTGTTGCTCATGGGACTCTGAGTGAGCACGTAGTTGCCGAACGGGGTCTGCACATGCGACGCGTGGATGTAGTCTGTGTCGTCGTCGCTCTCCGGTCGCAGCACCACGCGGTTCTTGTTCAGCAGAGCAATGTTGTCGAACGCGTTTTTGTCTTGGTTCAGCGCGAAGCCAGTAATGTCAGGGTCGCCGCGTGTTATTTTTGCGTGTTCGTTTTTTCGCTTTCGCCGACCCTCCAGCGTTGCCATTCGCACCCAGTCTCGAACGTCATCGCCAACCGCTCTCGAACTACGTTGAACTGTATCGCCCTGATCACTCTGCAATCTGCTGCTTGACATATCTACATACAACGTCATTTTTAACCAGTGGCAAGGCGTTAAAAACATGTACTGTACTTACTCTACCTTCAATCGAAACTAGTAGGCGCCCAACAACACAATACACAAGAAAAGCGGAACGCCACGCCACTCTATCAAATCCGCATACAACAAAATAAACTTGACTTGCTTTCTACAATAGCAGTGACCATACAATCCTGTCGCCTGGTAACGTTTAGTCCCGTAAATCCTTCATGCTTTAAAAAAGGAAGACCTATGGTGCAACTTAATTTTCTTATACTGTGTGCTGGTCAGTAGCGTCGCAAGGGGATTATGGTTGCGTTGGAGATAGGACAGAACATTGGGCAAAAATAAAAGCAAGAATTAAATTATGGTTTATAACTGTATATTTTTTGCTCAAAAGACGCCTTGAATGAAGGCTAATTTTTCAAAACTTTTTTGCCCCGGAGGCTTCTGTGACTTGTAGTATTACGTATTAACAATGAGGGCCTTTACTATGTATAGTACTGTACGTAGGGTACTTTACGTACACGCAGTGGCGTATCCAGGATTTTGCAGAGGAGTGCATGACTTTGAATGAAACCCAACTGCCGCTGCCCAACCATGACGAGAAAATTTTGAAAATTTAGCCTTCAAAAACGCATTCATAAGGTATTGTAAGTTTAAAATAGACAGTTTTAGTACATAATTTATTCGTTCTCTTTTTTGGAAAGATATTTCTTTAAACCTCCACTGCGTACATCCTGGATGTACCCACTCCACCCCTGGATACGTGCTGCGTATACGTACAAGTACAGTACTGTATGTACTGTATACATGCCTGATTATTATTACCCTACCCTAGAGTGTATAGTTTGTGTTGCAGAGCCGTTTGGCATAGTTGTGTATAATCGCATACTAACATGTTGTGTGTGTGTGCTTTATTGTTGATTTACGGTGTATCAGTTAGTGTGACGCTGATGGTCTGTTGTGCAAAGAAACAAAAGAAATCAGTCAGTGAAGATGAAGATGAGGACAATGAGGAAGAGGAAAATGCAGGTGAGAAGAAGAGTGAACGCAAAGAGAAGGCACCTGACAAAGCGCACCAATTCAAGGATCCCCAAGACCACCAATACATGACCCTGCACGGCATCGACAACCAGGTCTGTCGTGGTTGACTGTGCTAGGGCTGAGCCACCGTTTGCAGGTATTCGACAAGAACCAACAACAACAACAACCAGTAGTGAACCCGAACAAGCGAGGACAATACAGGGACGCCCACGATCAACAGTACATGACTCTAGCTAACGTGGACAACCAAATATTCGACAAGCCGGGACCGGCTGGTGGAGGAGGCGGAGGCGGAGGCGGAGGCGGAGGCGGAGGCGGAGGCGGAGGCGGAGGCGGAGGCGGAGGCGGAGGCGGAGGAGGAGGTCAGCCAGGACGATACAAGGACGCGCATGACCAGCAATACATGACTCTAGCTGGAATAGACAACCAAGTGTTCGACAAGAAAGGGACCGCTCCGGCACCAGGAGGCCCCGCGCCCGGCGCCGGCAGGTATAAAGACCCGCGCGATCAACAGTACATGACACTGGCCGGCATAGATAATCAGGTATTCGACAAGAAGCCGGCTCAGGGCGCCAAACAACCACACAAAGGCTACAAAGACCCCCACGACCAACAGTATATGACCTTGGCTGGGATGGACAACAAAGTATTCGACAAAAACGGTAACAGACGCTTAGTCGACATCTGCAGACAGCGCTGTCTTTAGCTAAACCACAGTCAGCGGCGCCTAAGCGACCAGCCGCAGGACCTCAAAAGTTCAAAGACCCCCACGACAAACAGTACATGACATTAGCTGGAATGGACAACAAAGTTTTCGATCGGTGATACAGGTTCATTGTGCTACTGACAGCTTTTACATACTTGACTTTACCAGTAAATACTTGTCTGTATTTTGGCTGCCTACCCAGCATTTTGCAAGGGAGGTGTACAATTTTGAAAGTTGCCTCGTGCTCTTTGAGAACCCTTTGAAATAGGGATGGCCAAAGCACGTTCGCGCGGCGCGGAATAGAAAATACAAAATCACAGCCAAAAAGTGGTCCAAAACGGTTTTTGCAACTTCAAGCGCAAATGCTTTTTTGTGTTCCGTTATCCCCCGCCAACATATCACTCTCAAGACGAAGTCTTTCCAAGCACTGCCGAAATTTCGGATTTAATGAAAAATGCGAACACTTAAGATGCAATTTCTGAGAGAATCGACTTTTGCTCCCCAAATTGGTCTGGGTCATCTCGCGGATTTCAATAATTCCTGCATATCTTGGTGACAGATGATGAAAAACCGCGATGCACCAAGTTTGAGCTCGATCGGCCCAGTGGGTCCCCCGGGGGGTCCCGCCAAAGTACCCCTTGTCGAGCGAAAATTCTCGATTTCGAGCTCTTACTTAAAAACCTCATAGCTTGGTCATATTTTGTCTGACAATGAAGATTCATACACCAATCGATTCAGCGGAACGTGTAGATTCTAAAACTGGATCTAGAATGCGGTTTTGACACTCCGTACCGCCGTTTTGGGCGAAAAACGCGGTTTGACACTAAATTTTTGCCTGACCTGCGATAACGTTTAGCCTAATTTGACTACATTATAGTGGCGAGCCAAAGCTGGATTTTTTATATATCATAGGCAACTGAATTGCCAACATACACACAAAAAATCACCAGAATGCTAGGGGGCCGTTCCTTCGAAATTGGCCCTGATAGGCAGGGGCAAAAAATTTTTTTCTTGTATTTGCATGAAACTTCTTGTGTAGGGTAAATTTATGCTGCTGATTTCGAATTTAACATTTATTTCGGCAAAATCCGACGTTTTCCTACTGAATTTCCTGGTTTTAAAGCTGATCTGCTCAGTATGTACATGTTGTACTGTTTAGTTATGCAGCCATAAATTTCTAAACTATATGTACAGTATATAAGTAAGTAACAGAGGAGCCTGACTCCACCAACTACATACAAGCACGTGTGTAGCTAAAATCAAAACGGTGATCATGATCCGACCATGGGATAAGAATGTTTGAAGTCGCATTATAGCGAAAATCGGTTATATCCCCGACCCGACTGACTGCGTTACATGTTTTAGTGTAGCCTACTAGGGCTAGGCCGCCTAGCATGTGTGCATATATTTGTCATTGCCGCTTCAGTGTTTTAAATAGCTATCAGAGTCAGCGTATCTTAGCTGTTTTTGCTGTGAGTAGTTTAACGGCCAGCCAGGCGCAAGCAGATAAACAGGCCGAGTGACTGCGTTCTTGCTATTCTAAACTCTGTTCTGTAGGCTGGCATTCTCCTCCTTATTCATTCACACTATTAGTACGAGATTGAACCTTTTTTTGGCTGTAATTGTGGTCTGGTCTGAACAAATTGGTCTTGTTCTATCATTTTGCGCAAGATAATGACTCGACAAGCAATCCAGGTACTTCTTACATACAATACGAATTTTTCTGTTAGCTATATTTGCCTATTTTTAGCTAGAATTGCTGCTAATTGTTTGTTGCTTTGGGGCTGTTGTAAGCCAAGCAAGGAATGAAATAAAAATTGATAATGAGCTTATGGACTCCATGTTTGAAATATACGGTATCTGCCTCTACCACAAATATTCCCGTTCGAAACAGCAGAGAGACAAGTGTGTCACAGATCAACTGGAAAAGGTGGTCAATCAAACGCAGCCAATTGTGTTCCTAAAACCCGATCCGCAAAGAACAAATATCTGCTGGAAGAACATAACTGTTGAGTAGAGATGCGCACGGGCCGGGCCGGGCCGGCTGGTCGGCCCGGGGTGGCCCGAATTTCTAATTTTTTCTTTCTAATTCTGACAAATTAATGAATTTTCGACTTCGTTTTCTTCAATTTTGTTACAAAAATAACGTTTATATCAGTTAAAGATAAAAAATGAGCCTGAATACGGAAAAATTGCAAAAAAGAGCGAAAAAAGTGCTAAATTTGGCTCATTTGAACCCAGCCGATTATTTTACCGAAAAAAAACGGGCCGGGCCGGGCCGAAAATTTCGGCCCGAGCGCATCCCTACTGTTGAGCACACAGAGGCAATCTTTGAGTTGTATGGAATCTGCCTTTACTCTTCAAAATTGCAGTCATCAGATGCACAGAAAAACATGTGCGTAGTGAAACGTCTTGTTAGTTTGGATGACTACTCTGTGATAGAGTGGTCATACACAGTGGCGGATCCAGGATTTCCCAATGGGGGGGGCGGTGGGTGGAGCCAAAATAGACCCCCACCGCCGCTGCCGGTGCCCAACAAGGACGAGAAAATTTCGCAAAATTAGCCTTCGAAAACGTGTTTAAAAAGCATTCTGAGCTTAAAATTCACAGAAATTACAAGTTTTAGTAGTTTAAAGTGGCCTGGTTGGGCTTCTGCCCGACCAGGCGAGAAAATTTCGCAAAATTAACCTTCAAAAACGTGTTTAAAAAGCATTCTGAGCTTAAAATTGACAGAAATTACAAGTTTTAGTAGTTTAAAGCGGCCTGGTTGGGCTTCTGCCCGACCAGGCGAGAAATTTTTGAGAATTTAGCCTTCAAAAACGTGTTTAAAAAGCATTCTGAGCTTAAAATTGACAGAAATTACAAGTTTTAGTAGTTTAAAGTGGCCTGGTTGGGCTTCTGCCCGACCAGGCGAGAAATTTTTGAAAATTTAGCCTTTGAAAACGCATTTAAAAAGCATTTTGAGCTTAAAATTGACAGAAATTACAAGTTTTAGTAGTTTAAAGCGGCCTGGTTGGGCTTCTGCCCGACCAGGCGAGAAATTTTTGAAAATTTAGCCTTCGAAAACGTGTTTAAGAAGCATTCTGAGCATAAAATAGACAATTGCGCAACCACAAATTCAAATAGCGGAAAATTACTAACCTGGAAAAGAAAACGCGTATGTCGACCGGAAAGATTACACAGCCGGGCGCACTTGAGCCCTCTTCTAATCGCACACACAGGCACACCTCTTTAGGGTCAAAAGGCGTTGAGAGTCTCGCGCTGCGCTGACTTGGCCAGTTAGTGACGCAATAATTAATTGCAGATCTATCCCTATGCGGCGCTCGCTGGGCCGGCCGTGAGACTGCCAGATTTAGATGGGTCTAGGACAACTCGCCACCACCGACTCGCCGCCGGACAACTCGCCACAGGGACAACTGGCCACTGGACAACTCGCCACCGGACAACTCGCCACCTGGACAACTCGCCACCGGACAACTCGCCACCGGTAAAAACTTGGAATTTATAAAAAAAACTTAAAAAACCGCCGCTATAGAATAAACGTGTGTTTATACCTTATAGAGTGAGCATTTGGTCTTTATGCTGAGGGAACTATTTGCAGCAAGCTGAAATTTTTATGAAACTATGGTGGGTGACCCAGAACCAAGAAATACAGTTAGAAATTACTGTATGCTCCAGAAATCCGATTCCATGTCAATGTCAATGTCAATCTACCAAAGTATTCGAAAATTCCCAACTGTTCTAGTAACTGTGAAGTAAAACTGCTACACTGAGCGCATAATAGCTGTCCAAAATTAAATTGTAGTCGTAGTTAGTAGTCTAAAATTGCCAAAAATAATTAGTAATCTTAGTTAGTAGACTGAAAATTTCTCGATTTTTAATATGTAGTCGTATCGTAGTTAGTAGTCAATTTGTAGTGAGCAAAATTTTGAATAAAATTACCAGAATTTCAGGCTTAGGATATAAAAACAAGAAGCTGAGCATCGAAAATAGTAAACCAAACAAGTAAAGGTTAAAATTAATAAAAATAACATCTATATTTCTACATGGTGTGATACCAAGAATACTTTTGCATTATTTTCTACTGCAAAAAGTTTTAAATTTAGAATCAGCTTTAAAATGCAAGGCTTTCGTGTTTACAACTTCAAAAGATATGTTTTCGTAATTATTCTGCCTATACTGTAGTTTGTTTACCAAGAAGCAAACAGAGATGCGCTTTTGCTTTGTTTATAAACAGTTAGAAATTCAATAAATATTCAAAAATGAAACAGGAAAACTGCTTTTGAATGGAAAAAAGTTGTGAAAATCAGTGAAAAAGCACAGTTAACAGAAATGCACACATAAATTCTGTTTCTAAATGGCTAATGTGTATGATACGACAGAAAAAATTACAGAAATTGCTGAAAACAAATTCACAAATTCAAAAGGGTATTTAGTAGTCACTAAATCTGAATATGTAGTCGTAGTCTTGCTGCAACAGCAGTGACACTGCTCAACCACACTCGACTCAGTATGGCATAACTCATTGAGGCATAACACAAATTTAGCACGTTTTTTCTTATTAGCGGTAACTGACTGAACAGCAGTGGTACGGGCCAAGCAAGCTCTATACTGTAAGGTATAAACATGCGTTTATTCTATAGCGGCGGTTTTTTTAGTTTTTTTATTAATTCTAAGTTTTTACCGGTGGCGAGTTGTCCGGTGGCGAATTGTCTGGTGGCGAGTTGTCCCGGTGGCGAGTTGTCCCGGTGGCGAGTTGTCCGGTGGTGAGTTGTCCGTGGCGAGCTGTCCGGCGGCGAGTCGGTGGCGGCGAATTGTCCGGCTCCCGATTTAGATAGCCAATAGCAGTGCAGCGCGGCCGGCCGAGGTTACCGCGCCAAATTTAACTGCTGACCAGTACTAGCACTTTTGGCACTACCATCCCAAAAGTCACCTTGGTACCCCCTTGTGTTTTTGAGAAGGTCGGTCCGGCCAATGGGGGGGCGGTCGCCCCCCCCCCGCCCCGCCCCCTGGATCCGCCACTGGTCATACAATTGCTGGCAAAACGCCACTGAAAGTAATCACTGCTACTACTACCACTATGTGCATCAAACGTTGCTTATACGCCTTGCTGAGCACCTGATAAGCGTTGAAAGCAGTCTCAATTTCGACCAGAAGTTCACGGATATGGTAAAAAGTACTTGTTTCCAGCCAGTCTACTCAGTTATTAAGAAATTTCACCCAAATGAGCAATATGGTCATAATTTGCTTGTATCAGTTCTGAAGATGCCAGCTGAGGCAAAACAGCTCTGCAGCAAAATTGGTTGTGCATGTCCAGTCGAATCCAGTTTGCCAGGAAATCTGAAAATGGCTGGCAGCTCAAGCAAGCAGAAGAGCAGCGAACAGTCCCAAGGTCGGCAAAAAAATTACTAACTTTTTGTCTGTTTTGTCGGCTGTCAGTCAATAACAATGCCAGTAAGTTATGTTTCAGATGAAAAGTTATAATATGGACAGTCGGAATACTTGCAGGGAAAGGAGTTCTGCGATGCCGTAAAAGCTGAGTGTGGAATGGCTTGCTTTCTGGACTGCAGTGCTTGCCCATGTTGCGACAGCTATTGCAAGGCTTTCTTGGTTCTCTGCGCCATTGGACTAGTGATGCTGGGAATGTTTCTGATGTATCTGTACTACAAAAAGCCCAAGGTAATTAAAAA
Organism: Sabatieria punctata; assembly: GCA_030248155.1. Taxonomy (NCBI): domain Eukaryota; kingdom Metazoa; phylum Nematoda; class Chromadorea; order Araeolaimida; family Comesomatidae; genus Sabatieria; species Sabatieria punctata. The sequence continues at coordinate 134,815 of JASANB010007624.1, read as the reverse complement.
GCCAATAATTATTTGTTTCAGTAATAATTTCATGCCCATTTAGCTTTTGTTGGCTATGATTGGTTTCATCGGCAATCTCATTTGTCGCGGTCGATTCAGAGGCAGAGACAGAGGCAGAGGCAGAGATGGAGACAGAGACGGAGGTGGCAGAGTTCAGGAAGTCGTCGAGATGGCGGCGCCCGAGCCGGAGCCCGAGCCCGTGATCACGTCTTTCTGCAAGATTCTCTAGGTTAGGAAAAACTGTTGACTGTATTTGTTTTGATACTGTTAACCCGCTACTAGTAAACGGTTTGTTGATGACTTTGTATACACAATACAGCGAACGACCGGTGACTGGACTGGTCTGTTAACTATGCGACACGTACATGCATACATTCTATGGTATTAGCAAGTAATTTTGCAGAAGTTACATGCCTGTCCTGTGAGTCCAGTTGATTGCATAATATGGTACTAGCACCAAAAGGCGGCCAAAACCCAAATGCCACCACAATACAACAAGGTGGGCCTGACCAAACTAGGGCAAGTAAGTAGATATGTACAGTAGGGATAGGGAATTGGGTACTGACTAGAGATATCGTTGCTCAAATACCACAAAGGCGACATTTATGCATTAGAGAAGATCGGGGTACGCAGCAAGCAACAATGTCAAGACAAGGGCGCGAAGTTATAGAGTAGGAAAGCTGTCTATCTACTGTCCGAAAGAAGCTACAAATGCTGATACCAAAAAATAACACCAAGAATGCTCCACTCGGCGCCAGGCTCGGCCGCAGTCAGCTGAGGAACCATGGGCATGGGATGGGGTGCAACTGAATCGCCGAAACACTAACATGGACGGCATTCTGCATTCATTAACTTTGAATTTCCTGTACTGATTTTAGTAATCAGCAAGCAGCAATGTCTCAAAGTTATATCAGTGTGTGCGTGAAATTGGCCAGTCGTGAACAAGGTCATTTTGAAGACTGCAAAAAGAAGATGACATATCTACTCCGCTAAAATTCTTTGAATGGCAACTACTGTACGTATATTTGGAAATAATTTTTTGAAAAGAAGAAGAAAGTGGAGTGGGGTGCATAGAAAATAATCAAGTTAGGGGCCGTCCATAAACTATGATGTTCAAAAATTCAGAATTTTGCACCCCCACCCCCCTCCGGACTTCGCGGACGCGTTTCCGCGATTTAGTTGCAGCACATGGTCGCTCAGCTGACCACGGCCGAGCCTGGCGCCGAGTGGAGCATTCTTGGTGTTATTTCTTCGCACTAGCTAGAAGCTGTCTTAGGTTACGATCTTACTATTTGTGTCAATCCTGGGATTTAACCACACAAAACCAGGAAATTCAGTAGGAAAACGTCGGATTTTGCCGAAATAAATGTTAAATTCGAAATCAGCAGCATAGATTTACCCTACACAAGAAGTTTCATGCAAATACAAGAAAAAAATTTTTTGCCCCTGCCTATCAGGGCCAATTTCGAAGGAACGGCCCCCTAGCATTCTGGTGTTTTTTTGTGTGTATGTTGGCAATTCAGTTGCCTATGATATATAAAAAATCCAGCTTTGGCTCGCCACTATAATGTAGTCAAATTAGGCTAAACGTTATCGCAGGTCAGGCAAAAATTTAGTGTCAAACCGCGTTTTTCGCCCAAAACGGCGGTACGGAGTGTCAAAACCGCATTCTAGATACCAGTTTTAGAATCTACACGTTCCGCTAAATCGATTGGTGTATGAATCTTCATTGTCAGACAAAATATGACCAAGCTATGAGGTTTTTAAGTAAGAGCTCGAAATCGGGAATTTTCGCTCGACAAGGGGTACTTTGGCGGGACCCCCCGGGGGACCCACTGGGCCGATCGAGCTCAAACTTGGTGCATCGCGGTTTTTCATCATCTGTCACCAAGATATGCAGGAATTATTGAAATCCGTGAGATGACCCAGACCAATTTGGGGAGGCTCCCTTATGAGAAAGTCGATTCTCTCAGAAATTGCATCTTAAATAAACACTTCGCATCAACGCCGACACAATTTCGGCGCTCTGAAAATGCTAGACGAATTGTTTTTTTGAGTGCAAATGCGAAGTGTTCGAGAAGACTTCGTATCAGACCTGTGGGCGGAGCCAAAAAACCGCAAAAAAATAGAAAAAAGAAAAAAGGAGAGCGACGAGGTTCTAAACGAAGTTTCAAAGCTGTACCGACAGTGGAAACAATGAAATATCTGTTTTTTATTATTTATTGACTCCGATTATTATTCCAAGCTTATTTCTGTCCTCCAACGCGATGTTGGGTTGCTAGCATATGCCTAGTTGCTGGTAGACCGGAATAAAATCCCACACATCTATAGTGTTGATACAATGGATGTAGTAAAATAGTGTAGTACATGTATGAGTACAGCAGCCAACCGCAGAACAAATAACTATGCTACTAATAGCACTGGTCAGCGGCCTGCCACAGCGTAGATCAAATGAGGAGTTGGCGCAACTTTACGACGCACGATCAAAGAGTCGACCAATCAGCGATCAGTTCGTTTTGGCCTGACGAAGTCTTAAATTGCAAGTCGATCACTTCGCACTTGGATTTGAGACGAACAGTTATGTCACTTCGCAAAAACAGGTTTTCGGCAAAAACGCGAAGTGTTTTTTTTACGCCGAATAGATCCAAAAAACACTTCGCTTTTGCAAAATGCGAAGTGTTGGGGTGTGCAGATCTGCACATGATCTGTTGGCGGGGGTTATTGATAGGGGGATGTGATGTATTTATATGAAACAGAGTGTGAGCTATCGAATAAGATGCACTTTGAATCATAATTCGGCCGTTAAAGGGCATTTTCCTCTCGAAAACTGAATTCGTCGTTTTTCAATGGCCATTTTCTGCTAAAACGAGAGTTGATTCAAATTTTGTTCAACCGGATTTATCATCAGCGCAACTCGTTACCTATATAGCACCGCTTTTTTTCTTTGCGCACTTCGGCATGGTCCCCACAAATTCGATTCTTTCTTAACTACTGAAAATGGGCATTTTCGTGGATTTTTTTCATGTTCCTCGTTCTTGTGAAAAAAACGACGAATTCGGCGCAAGATGTTCAATCGGTTCCGTGTACAGTAGACTTCAGACTTCCGAATGATATAAGAATTTGCTCTCTGCTATTTGCCGTTAACCCCACAAACGGTGTTGAAGTTTCTGGAACCCTAAATTTTTGCCATTTCAGGCTTTTATGCAATCATACTTTTTCGCATTAATTTAGCTGGGCGACGAATGTTCACATCTTTCTAGTAGATTTTAAACAATCAAGTTGGTTTCACCTTCATAGAAAATCAGCCACCGTTGGGACGGCGACCAAGTTATAAACACTAATTTACGCGATTTGATCCACGCGGCTGTTTTGAACCCGCATTTCTCCAATTCTGCATGAAATTAGGTGCGGTTTTTTGCGTAAATAATCGCATCCGGTCATGCTATTGCCGTTTTAGCATAAATGTTTGCTTGTAGCTCGAGTTATTCAAATCTGTTGCCCATAATTAAAAATGGTACCAAGTGCGCGATACAAAAGTTCTTCGCAGACGGATGTTTTTAGATCGCATTTTTCTAATTTTTCATGGAATCAAGTGCGGTTTTTTGCGTAAATTATCGCATCCGGTCATGTTATCGGCGGTTTTAGCATAATTATTTTGCTGTAGCTTGAATTTTTGAAAACCATTGGCCATACCTATTTGAAAACGTATTTATTTAAGAAACGTGTTGTTGGCGTAAAATAAACAGAAGTTTACACATTTTAGTTGTTTTGAAGATGCAGACATCGTTTGCGATGCGTCCACGATTAAACCTGGCCACGAGCAATACGGGTACCGTAGATATGACAATTTGCTATCGACTAGGCATACATACAGTGGAGACCAAAATTTTTTCTGGCCTGGCCATTTTTTCCAGTTTTCCGAATATTTTCAAATGGCCGCTATTGCGTCAATTTTCAACTTGTTTATAGTTTATTTTGTTCAAATCCTGCCCTTCTAGCCTGCGGTACACCTGAGTTATTCCTTTCGAAATGAACTGACCTGAATTTTCAGACATACATGTACGTAGCTGGGTTTTCGGTTGGGGGGGGGGAATTTTTCTGATCCAAAATAGGGTTTCAGGGCTATGCCCAAAGGGGGTTTCAGCGACCTTTTTTGGTGTCCAAAAGTGGGTGTCAGCGACCTTTTTTGGGCTCAAAACAGGTTTTGAGGACTAAAAATCAGGTAAAAATCCTGTCTGAAGCGCAAAAATACCGTTAAAAACCAACTTTTTTCTTTAAAATATGCAAAAAACCTTATTTTTTAATTAAAATGTGCAAAAAAAGCTAATTTTGCTGTAAAACTACAAAAAACCCATTTTATTCGACATAATACAGTTAAAATGCATTTCTGGAACCTTCTTTAGAGATTTTTGAAACCCAAATTAGCGTTCCGGAACCCTATTTTGGGCCTCCAGAAACCCTATTTAGGGTTTCAGAAACCAAATTAGGGTTCTGGAACCCTATTTAGGGTTTCTGTAACCTAAATTAGCGTTTCGGTAACCCAAATTAGGGTTCAGTAACCCAAATTAGGGTTTCAGAAACCCAAATTACTAGGGTTCCGGAACCCTATTTAGGCCTCAGAAACTCAAATTAGGGTTTCAGTAACCCAAATTAGGGTTCCGGAACCCTATTTAGGGTTTCAGTAACCCAAATAATGGTTCCGGAACCCTATTTAGGGTTTCTGTAACCCAAATTAGGGTTCCGGAACCCTATTTTGGTTTCAGTAACCCAAACTAGGGTTCCGGAACCCTATTTAGGGTTTCAGAAACCCAAATTAGGGTTTCAGAAACCAAAATTAGGGTTCCGGAACCCTATTTAGGGTTTCAGTAACCCAAATTAGGATTCCGGAACCCTATTTAGGGTTTCAGCAACCCTAACCAGGGCTTTTGGAACCCTGTTTGCAAGTTTAGATACCCAAAATAGGGTTTCAAAAAATCCCCTCCCAGAATCCGGCTGGGGGGGGGAATTTTCTCCGAAAATCGGGCCTGGGGGAAATCCCCCATTCCCCCAACTAGATGTAATTTCAGACCTCAAATTTAAAATAGTGTCAGGATTGTTTGGAAGAGAAAGCTGCTTTTGAAACGATTTTACTGAAATTGTTTGGACTGAAAATTGACAGAAATCAAGTTAGTATAAAACCGCATAAATGCCGTCATGAAACACAAGATGGCGTAAACTACCCATGACAAATGACGGACCGGAATACGTAGATTTATTTCAGCAAAACACCGAACCAACTGCACCTACGCTGTTTGCAGAAGCACTAGAAACGTCATTCTCACAGGTTTATCATATTGTATGTAAAAGTAATTTTTTGGCACTGCATGTTAGAAGAAGATAGGTAAAAGCTGCAAGTTAGTTACAGAACACCTCTGAAATGCGTTTTGAAAGCAAAGTTTTTCAAAAGCTATTGTAAGTTTTGTTGTTGGTGTGAGTACGTACGCACGTTGTGTTAGTGACAGGAGGAATGTCCGTGATCGATGTTGATGTGCTGAAGGAAATTGCCTATCGTCGTCAGGTGGCCGACATTCGTAGACATCTGTCTGACCGATGGAGTTCATCGCGGATCGTTCTGACAATTGCTTGTGTCGCTCGCATAGTTGTCTTGAGCATGGTGACCGTTCTGCTACTGCTCCTGTACCATCGGCTCGACCATCCGCTGACATGGCTGGCCGACCTGCTCAGAGACCTGCTGCAAACTTCTCAGCAGCACCAGCTCTCTCCTGACACCAGCCCCTACAAAGTAATCACAAAAGTTTTAGGGGACTTCTGACAGTCACTTGATTCAGCTGGAAACCGTGCTCGGTTGCGTCGTTTACACTGGCTGCGTGTTCATGTGGCTGACTGTGATTTGCGACGCACTCCAACTGATAGCTGTGTGGCTGAAGCAATCCAAGCTGCTCATCGCTTGCGTCTGCTACGAGTCCTTCACACTGCCAGTCAGCATTGTTGTGCTTGTGTGCTTCGGTGAGCACCAGTCTCACTTACTTTCATTTCAGTCTATGTCTTTGCAGTGGTTTGCTTTGCCACAGTGGTCACAAAAAGTGCCGGAGAGATGGTGTTGGGCTCAGCCATCCAACAAATCACCGGCGGCAGAGAAACGGAAACCAGCATCGTGCTGCTGCGTCTGCAGAAAGAGTTCGACTGCTGTGGATTCCACAACCCCAACGACTGGTGGCAAATTTCAAACGACTCTCTCTCTGCTGCTGAAACTCTTACCAAACAACCAGTAAACAACCGTTCTATGCAGGCGTGAGAATTTATGCGAAATGTAATTTCAGTCGTCCAGCTATTCGTTGCCCGTGAGTGACGGTTGGCTGTCGCAATGCGCCCAGGAAAGAAACGACCGATTGTGTTTCGTGCCACCGAGCTGCTGCAGAGATTCCGACCTTAATCACACATGCGTCAACGCCGACAGAAACTGGAATCAACTGTTGGGAGAGGAGGTCCAGCTGCGCAACATCACTCGGACCAAGTTGAGAACGGTGATGGCAAAAACCAAGTACCACATCCGAAGCCGGTAGAGAAAGAATTCAGTATTCTGATCTATCTCTGCCTATCTTCTAGAGCACCGGAACGTGTCAAAGAGAAAGGGTGTTTGTCGGCTCTGAGAATGAAACTGGCTGAGTGGATGGGATACGGAATGGGAATCTGTGTCTGTCTGGGTGTACTCTCTGTTATGGTCGGTGTGTGTCACGTGTACTTGGTCAGCTACTTCGACTTCGAATGCCACAAACTCGATGACAACTGACTCGGTCACCCGCTCTTTCTACAATCTTCTCTGTTTTCTCAGTTGTTTTGTTTCTTATAACTCTACTAATTGTATCCTACTACTTTTCTCCTCTTCAGCTATGTATAGTTGTTTGCATGCAATACATAAATTATACGTACCTCTACCTGTCTGTAACACGTGGCCAACTGCTGTAGATGGTCGCAGCGCAATAACTGACGTCGGTCTTAGCGATCTGAAGTATGGATTGAAGTCGTACAACAAGCGTACAGTGTACAGTATTGTACGTATTGTATTTGGTCTATTGCGTATGTGCAAGTACGTGCACGGACTCAGAGTTCTCCCCACCCCACACTTTTGTTACTTGCCACCCAGAATGTCAGACGCAGTAATAGACTATCATCTTATACGAATAGTATACCTATGCTTATTACGAATATTATGGCTGTTTTTGTTCCTGCCACTACTCTCGATTTCCTCGCTAATCAAGCTCTCTTTTTATGTGCGAAATTTTGGAATAGATTGCCTGATGATATATATTGTGCAGTTGGACAGTCAGGCACTTAACGCCGTTTATGGTACCGACACCATATAAGGTGCCGGTGCCATTTATGGTACCGACCGGTACCTAGGGTAGTGGTATCATATACAATATGGTAACCGGCACCATTTATGGTACTCCCACGTTCGGGGCCTGTGGTGGTACCATATAAGGTACCGGTGCCATATATGGTACCGTCACAGCTGATCACAACAGCGTCTCCCCCGGTAGTCAATGGCCGACCACACATCACACCGTTGTAGGGCTGTTATCAGAGCTTCAACACAGTCGGCTCTGTGTTTGTAGACACTCAGCAGCAAATCCAAGCCACAGTCACGTCCATTGTGTTTGGTCTAGAATTTGCTAGCACAGAATACGCAGGAAGTTTTCTATTTGAGTACTTCCTGCTTTATCAACTGCACATCATCGGTGTTGAAAGTTTCTGGGAACAGCCGTGACACTAAGACGATCGGATCGACGCATTTTCTGAGGACAGCTTGCCGAGCTTCGATCTCCTCTAAACATTCATTGGACAAAGGCGGCGCAAGCCCTTCAGAGAACTGCTGAGATCCAACCACAAAGCTTGGTTGGTGGCACGATAAAAAAGCCGATCAGCAAACGTTCATATCAAACACTTCGGCTATGCACTACGTACAACATTGTTATTTACGAAGTTCGACTGTACCCGACTCGAATATCAATCGTACATTGACTATACGTATAGTGCGTGAAAACCAACAAATTGTGGTCACAACTGTTGCCTACCAACTTCGGCAATTACAGTTAAAACCACCTAAAATGTATCCTTATGGTAGACTGTGTTAGCGCACATACTAGGTTACGCAAGACAGGTACTAGTTTGGACTGCCACACTTGTTCTATCATTTTGTTTACTGGGACTTGTTGTACGCAGTAGTTAAGTGTTTGTGTGTTATGGCGGACAAAGAGAAACCGCAGAAAGGCAAAGAAGGGGAGGGCGGAGGCGGTGGTGCGGGAGAGGAGAAGACGGGCGGCATTCGTAGACTGACACAGAAACTGGGAGAGATGCTGGACATGCGCGAGCACACGGAGATGGACGAGTCGTTCGGGGCCAAGTGCAAGGCGTTCGAGGAGCACCGCCGAGTGCTGCAGGAACTGATCAAACAGCATTCAGCCGTCATTCAGCCGGACAGTATGACGCGTCGGCCCGAAGCTCTGGTAACAGACGGCGTCAACCAGTTCGAAGGCGTAGCCAATGAAATCACCAAAGACCTCGAGGGTTGGAGTGCCGAGCGAGACAAGAAGTTGCTGAAGGTAATTGCCAGTGGCTACTCGAAATTGGGCGCCGAGTACAGACAGAGCCAGAAGTGCCTTGCACAGACAATGATGCCGCTGGAAAAGTACGTCGACTACCACTGGGAGATTCTGAAGAAGGAGCGGGAGGTGTTGAAGACGAGACGACTGGACATGGACAGTGCGAAACACGCGGTCAAAAGCGCCAAAAACATCGAGAAACTGGAGAGCAGGTCGGCCGACTACGAGAAGGCCATAAAACAGTTCGACGCTCAAGCGGACAAAGTGCTCGGTTTGTTGGACATGCTACCCAAGCGCATGGAGCGACACCGCCAAACTGTGAAACAGATGCTGGAAGATCTTTGCAAGTATTACAGAAACGCCCTGAAAATAGGACAAAACACCATCAAAGAACATGATGCCCTCAAAAGCAGCATGGGCAAAGGAAGTCTACGCGGTGAAGCATAGCAAGATGACACCTTACATAATCGTAGATCGTCTGCTAATCTATTTTGCTCACTTACTACATATATACATCCATACTTGTTTCGTCGGTGATTATAAACTGATACTTAGTGCCCTACATCTATTGTACAGCTCACCAGTTTCTGTTATACAGTACATTGTGAAATAACCATATAGAAAGTGGGCTCGGCATCGGTTTGGAACTAGATAAAACATTGGCCGGCGAAAACCAGTGACTGTGAGTAGTAGGTTAAAAGGGAACTGACTGGTTAAAATCTGAGGCCGTATGCACACGGCTAGAACTAGGGGGCTAGATCTAGCGATTTTCTGCTTAGAACTAGAAATCGGCGCTAGTAAACAACTGTACGTAAGCGCTATGCATGCACGAGTTTTTAGCGCTTACTACATAGTTAGAACTAGCCAAAACGTCTAAAAAATCAAGCGCGCTTGCACAAATTTTCTAAGTTAAGTAATTCAGATGTTTTTAGAAATAGGGATAGCTAGCTTACAATAATTTTCTCTGCTTTTGGTCACTTTTGACCTCTCGAAAAATTCTGAAAATTTTATATCTACAAGGCCATAAAAAATGCAGTATACATACTGTAGATCTATCACAAATCGACGGTATTTTACTGTTTCAGGATCCAGAAAACGCACTGTTTCAAGTACTTGCCATATTTTTATCTATTTTTGCAAATTTCTTTGATGAAGGGCAAGTCTTTGTCTACCTTATGGCAATGTGTACCTTTGGCAGGTCCAGTCGGTTCCCATTTATCTACTCGATGTCACCAGCTTTCGGTGACCCGGGTGGGGCTTTGCATCGTCTAATTCCAGTCAGACTGGTTTCGAACCCACTACAACCGTTAGGGATGCATTGGCCGGCCTGACTCAGAGGCAGCAAGCTACCCACTGAGCCAACGACGCGACCGGTGTCTTTTTCAGCAGCATACCTAGATGCTTTTGCTATCTATCCCAGAGTCACAATGCCAGTCCGTGACCTTCTCCAAGACCTTCTGTTTCTATTGTAATGATTTGCATCACCTTTGTCTCTGTTATGCTCACAAGGATCCAGTCACCTGTCCAGCCTTCTAATACCTGCGTAAATACCTCTCAATCTGCTTCCCCTATTCTCGGTTCTCAGTTCCAATCACTCCCCGAAACATCTCAGTTCTCATGTCTCCCTTGTACACTCACAGGGAAAACGACTCTTTCCATACGGCTAACGCGATCTGCTAACGCGCGTTAGCAGATCGCGTAACAAGATCGCGTTTAACGCATCAGCGATGTGCTAACGCGCCCGGGCGCCTCTCACTGCTGAGAAGTTAAACGCGATCTGCTAACGCGCGTTAGCAGATCGTCGAAAACAATCGCGTTAGCACATCGCGTTAGCCGTATGGAAAGAGTCGCTTTCCCTGTGCATCCGCTTTTTGCAGTGTTTAAGCAGAAGCGCGTTTAACGCGTTAGCGATGTGCTAACGCGATCTTAAAACGCGGACCGCGTTACGATAGTTAAACGCGATGACAAGACGCAGCTAACGCGATTACAAGACGCAGCTAACGCGATGACAAGACGCAGCTAACGCGGTTACAGGACGCAGCTAACGCGATCTGCTAACGCGCGTTAGCAGATCGCGTTAGCCGTATGGAAAGAGTCGTTTTCCCTGTGACTGTACATAACTCACGCCTTGATTAATTATACGAAAGTGGAAGTGTTCGTGCAGATCGGTCATGGATTTCTCTCAGTCTCATCTGCCTTTATGCTCTGTAGTTCCTACATTCCCGACCTCATCTATTTACTCTGCCTCTGTCTAGTCAGTCTTCATGTACTGGCGTTCAGATCTCCCAAACCATGTCTGTTTACACTGCTTCTGACTCTGACACCAGTCAGACTTTGTCCGCTGACAGTCACACTCTCAGTCCCTGTCTAGTCACTCAACCTCTCAATGTAGTCCTCCTTCGCCTCTGTTAGCATTTTTTGATTTAGCTATTTAGTACGCTTGTACTTGTGAAACACATGAGTGCGAAGAAGAGCACGAAATTGCTTTAGGACAATGTGTCGTGCACGCATCGCTTGAAAACTGTCCAGCAAAATTAGTCAGTGAAATAATGCACGTAACATATTAGGTACATTATTACAACCATTAATGGATACGCACATTAAAATCGGACTAGGAACCTACGTAGCTTGACACCTTGGCACAATGCCCCGAAGCATGTTTGCAGTTTAGCTCAATGTATCATTCAAATTGTAGACAAAATGGTCCCCTTTTGTGGGCACGGCGGAATAACCGGTATAAGTGTTCACAGGGATGTAGCCAGGTGACAGATTGGGCGGCGCGTTTGTCTTTTCTGTTCCATCTTGTTGATAGGCCAGCGACTTTCGTCTGGCCGGTTTCTTTGAACCGTAACAGCGCAGGGCAAATTGCATCTCTTCGATCATTTCTGAACAAACCGAACGCTGAAACAAGTACGACTTTGTGCAATGGATTTGTTCCGTGGACAAAGGCAACCCGCTGTGCCTACGTACCTTGTCGATCTGAGCATTTTTGCGTGCTTTGTGCAGAAACTCAACAACAGCAATTAGAAAGGCAATGAGCATTCCGCCGAGCAGCACCACAAACACGCCTCCCACATTTCTCAGTCCGAGCTCGTTGTGGCCGCTCTTAGGATGGTTCTCGCCGTCGCATTGACCTCCGCCTCTCCGCTCCTTCCACCAGCGTTGTTTAAGTGACGTCAGTTCCGTCTTCTCCTGCAGTCTCAGAATGGCCTGTGAAATCGGTTCTCGCCACGGAGAACCTAAATCTGACAGTGTCTTACGTGACATGACTGGATGAGACAGGTTTAGCTGGCACCTTTCGGAAGTCCAATTCCGTAGCCTTTGGAATCGAGCAGTCCATTAATTTGCATCAGTTCACAGTCACGTTCTATGTAGTATTCAAGCATGGAGGATTCCATTAGATAAGCGTAGTCTCCCTTCTTCACTCTGGCGATTCCTTGCCGGCTGTTGTTCACGAAGACTGACGGCTGCGCTGACTCCATAAATGCCCACATTCGCTCGTACGTTTGGATCTTTGACTCCTCAAAACCACCTCAATAAAAAATTGACTTGCTCACCTACTCTAGCCTCGTCAAGTTCAACCAAACTTCCTTTCAAGCCGTGAAAATTGGCGCCCTATTGTATCTACATGAGGAGTTTAAAAATAAGTACGCATTTTCTATCTTATAACAACATTTTTAGGCTGCACGTTCTGTACGCAAAATATACAATGTATGGCGTCTTTGTGAGGCGCCCACTCCGTTAAATGGTGCGCTAAATTTGTGAGGTCTACTCCGGCAATTAGAGAAAATTTTTCACTCGTCGGTCGATCGTGATTTTAGATTCTCGATTTAGGCTAGACTTAAGGTGCATTCATACTTTTGTAGAGAAAGATCGCCTGGCGACTTTTCTGCAGAGAAACTCGTTTTAATTATGAAACGCACCCAAACGCCGCGCGAGATCTTTCCGCCGGTGTCGCGTGATATTTCTTCCCCCCAGATTTTCTTCCCCCGGAAAGTTTATATCGATATGGTTCTTCCCCCCGGAAGATTTGTTCTGAAAAGGGACCGAAATAGATCTTCCCCCTCCGAAATAGAATTTCCCCTTTAGATACGGTGTTTAACAATTTAATGGCATGCAATTGGCAACAGTACTGATAACACAAACTATTAATTGCTGGTGCACGGATTTAATTGTGACCATATTAAGCCACAGGCACTGCTCTTTGTGCCTGTAACAAAATAGGTATAGAAACACGGGTCACTGATTGAGAGGTCGCACTAGTCAGTTTATGGTCATAAACAGTCGGAATCCCGCAAACTCCCGCGATTGCTCACGCCTTCGAACATCTGAACGTTCGGTGCCTAGACGGAGTCAATTTCGATCTCAGTCAAATGCGCAACCACTTGGTTGAGTGTTTGACCAACAGAAAGGTTCAAGTATTTCCGAAACTCAGCTCCCGAAAGCGCGGGCGAAAACCGGTGTTAAAGATGATAAAAGTTTGAATCTACATGTTTGTTTCTATGTTTGTTTGTCTGTAAACTATGGTATGTTTAAATGTTTGACATCTTAGACAGAAGAAATTAAAAGGAATAAATTTTTTTCTAGGGGGAAGATCTATTCTGAGGGGGGAAGAAATATACCGGTATAGATTTTCCGGGGGGAAGATTCATACTGGGGGAAGATTTATTTCGTGACACCGGCGACAAAAATCTACTTTGGTTAAAAAATTGAACTATTTTTGTCGCCGGCCTTTTTATGTTGAATTTTCAATGGCAGGAATGTGTAAATGATAGTGTTTTAGTGCGAGACCACTATACAATGCAGGAGAGCGCTCAACTGGCGAAAATATGGAAGAAGCTCGCAAAAAATGTCTGTTGAGCAGAAAATTTTTGTCCACACGGAGCGATAGTTTTTCTACAGAAAAATCGCCTGGCGATCTTTTTCTGCACGAGTATGAATTCACCTTTATAGTACTGTTGCTAAGTAAATTATAATTTTAATTTTAATTATATTTTTTAGAAATTTACTAATACAAGCAAATTGGTTGGTAAGTAAATTATAATTAAATTAAATTTCTACAAAAATAGGGAAAGTTAATTATAATTATAATTTGTAAATTATACTTACCAAAAATAATTTACTTAATTTACTTAAAATATACTTAATTTACTTACACACTTATCTAGATATTGCTGAACCTTATTAACAGCTTGCAAGTGCTGCTTGAGTGTTTGCTTTCGGTATCTATACCTTTCAATGGCAAGTCATACCTACAGTACAATTTTCCGCTGCCCATCCACCGCCTCTCGTCTTTGCGCTTGTTTTTCTTAATCTCCCAGAAAACAAACTACTCCAATTTATCCGCCAAGCTAACAGTGGATATTAGGTACTTTTCAGCCAGTTTTGCTATGCTATAGCACATGTTCAGACTCACAGGCATTGTCTGTTGTGGATGCAAGCAAAAACTGACTGAAAAGCCACTTGAGGTTGAGGTTCTAATTCTGACGAACTGTCATTATTACTGTTGGCAGACATCGGCTATCATTTTGGCTGAGGGGTGATAAATTTTCAAATTCTGAGGGGGTGGCTGAAGGGTGTAGCGGCGGGTGGTAGGGGTTGAGAGATGGTAATTAAAAAAGTCGGATTTTTCGCTAGAATCAAGGTTTTTTGGCTTATTTTTTGTTTAAGTAGGTTGAAATAAGCTAGTCTGAGCTAATTCACACCTAACCTAAGCACACTTTTATCATTATATTTTTCCAAAAATCCTGAAGGAGGTAGCGTTAGCCTGAGAGGCTGTAGGTCAGAGCTTGAGGCGGGCAAACTCTCTCACCCTCAGCTCCCTTTGTCTATGTCTCTTTTTGACTTAACCTGTGACACCATCGTTTAGTTTTCATTCTGGATAACTATTAAAGCATCCTTTCTTAGATGGAAGCAAAGCTGAAGGTGTTAGGCGCCAAAATCAGGCCTATTTTAAATATACTTAATGTACTTAATTTAATTAAATGTGGTAAGTAAATTTTAATTAAATTAAATTTCTCTCAGATGTGGTAAGTAAATTTTAATTTAATTATATTTCTCTGGGCATATGGTAAGTAAATTATAATTTAATTATATTTCAAATAAATTTACTTAGCAACAGTACTTTATAGGCGGAGTTTATATAAGCAGTTTGTCAACCGGGGGCTTTTCCTGTAATCTACTATACTAAGACACTAACCCCCACCGAAATAGGAACCGAAATAAGGTTAGCATCAATTAATAATGATTTTTTAAAGACTGATTTCAAGCCATGGGCCATGATTAAGCCCACAGTTAAGTTTAGGCTTGGTTCATCAGAGTATCAGACTAACGTTTAGCTTCCAGCTTAAGCTTAGTTAGACTTCGGCGTAGGCATAAGCTTAAGAAGACAAGGTTTTTATAAGGCAGTTTGCCGACTCGCAATCACATGCTTGTGGTGGTGGAAGAACTGGCTTCAAATCCAAGCTTTTGTTTGACTTATGCAGCATAAGCATCCGCATAAGTTAATGCTTGCACTCATCTACAGTCAGGATTAGGGGCTGACGTAGTGTTAGGTTGGTAGCCAAGCCATACTGTAGGTAGGCTAAAATAGTTTTGCGTTGCGGTTGCGGCTGCGGCTGGGGGCGCAGGTCCGATAACCGAAATTTAGTGTTCCAATTCCAAAAAAGCTGATGATTGCTACTAAACTAGCCACATCTTCTTTAGTCTTACGGCCGGCCCGCAAATGTGTTGACAAACTTCCCTTCGACTTCTGCGTTAAAGAGGTGCGCATACCAAACCAATTGAATTAGGTAGGTTTTGTTTGGCTCTAATTATACCTATTTATACTTGGGACTATTTATACCCTTAATATCCGCAGCGCATGGCGCGTTTTACCGAAAAATTTTTAGCCGTAGAATTTCCGCTTTTTTTCTTCCGCTGCGGTTCTAAATTACGAAATTTTTCTCTTCACATTTCTGTCGTTTTGTTGTCAGCTGCTTCTCTCCCGGAATACTGTTGCTAAGTAAATTTATTTGAAATATAATTTAATTATAATTTACTTACCATGCAATTTACTTGTATTAGTAAATTTCTAAAAAAATATAATTAAAATTATACATATATTTTACTTAAAGCAGAAATTCACTTTTAATATAATTAAAATTATAATTTACTTGCCAAATAGTTTACTTGTATTAGTAAATTTCTAAAAAAATATAATTAAAACTATACTTATATTTTACTTAAGGCAGAAATTCACTTTTAATATAATTAAAATTATAATTTACTTGCCAAATAGTTTACTTGTATTAGTAAATTTCTAAAAAATATAATTAAAATTATAATTATAATTTACTTAGCAACAGTATCCCGGAAGTCTTTTAATTTTCTCTTCTTTAAGGTTACGCGCACGAGATGACGTCCAAAGGTGACGAAGCGAAATAATTTAGTTGTGAAATCTGTGGTCGGTGTTATGCTCACAAGAATGGGCTTTCGAAGCACAGAGCGAAGCAACATCCCGAAGAACACCGGCAACTGAAATTGACTAAAACCGCAGCTGCTGGAAGAGCTGGAAGAGCAAAGAAGTGTGGGATTTGCGGTAAGTACAATAGCTCAGCTTTATTTTATTTCATATCACAAGCCTCTTTCAAATAAATTTCGCGCTTTAGACAAGGACTTGCCGTCGTTTGCCGGACTTTGTGCTCCTGTTGAGGAAGCTCATGGAGAGACTGCTACAATGGTGGAGAAGGAATTTGACAACCAGCAGTCGTTTGAAGCGTGGAAGCAAAAGCAGAAGCTGAGGGGCGCTTTAGCTGGACGACGCGGTCTTCTGAGTAGAGACCTGCACGGGCCGCCTTTTTGACGGCCGTATACATGTATGTACGTACATAAGAGGGCGTCCGCTTAACGGGAAGGCTATTACGGTTTGAACCAAAAATCAGGCGGTGTTTTAGTACATACCAAAAGTCGCCTTTTCTGGCTGTTTTGACGCTGAAGTACGTACTATAGCTAAAACCTATGTACATACACGCATCAATCTATTCACATTAAAGACTGGTTGTAGCACGGGAAGACAAGACAAGCGCAAACGTGAGTCCTTTCCTCTCCTGGAAAAGCAACTAAAAGTGTCTTGAATTTTGTTCTATGTACCGTACAATGTACGTCTTTGAAGCTTTAAACAAATACGCGAAGTACTACTAGTAATTTTTCTCCTTTGTCCGATACTGTACGTGTGTTTAACTAGTCTGATGTGCCGGTGCGATCTATTCTATGCATTCCTAGTTATTTTTTCTTGCGTTGCTTAGGTGGAAAAGGTATTGCGTAGATATGTGCGTATTTCTGTGTTATACTCGTATGTAGTACTGCGTTATACACGCACATCTGTTCCGTCTCAGTGATTCTCCAAACATTCCGGTTCTACCTATTTTCATGGTATCTGCTTTACGTATCGTTATTCCTATCTGATATCGTTTATGTTGTTGTTATGCTGTTGTTATTCGACTTTCTTCACCATGCAGAATGATAAAAACATCTCTGGTGGTGACTTTGTCAGTTGTGCTCGCTCATACATGGGGGTCTGCTCCCCGATACGATTTTTCCCACCCCCCTCGATTTTTCTGGCAATTAATTTTTGAGCAAATTTTCCCTATTTTTTGCAAACTCAGACAGACAAATTGCCAAAATCGCCTGAAAAACAACACTTTTAAGCTGTATTTCAGCCCAAATTAGCGATTTTTGACGATTTTTAGCCGAAAATAGCGATTTTTGAGCGTTTTTTAGTGCCCGACCCCCCTCCCAAAATTTGGGCTCAGACCCCCGGCCGGCACCATACCCCCAACCCCCCTTCGGCGGATGATCTGTTACATGAATGGTTGTGCTCTGATTATCAACCAACACTTATTTCAAGTCTTAGCAGTCACCTTGCGTATTGCAGAGTCTTATGCAGTAAACATTTTTCAGGAGATATTTTTGAGACCGATCCCAAAGCGTTCAACTGAAATCTAATTTAAAATGTAAATTTTATGCCTTTGGCACAGGTCAAACTGTGCATGGATCCAATTTTTCGGCACTACGTGATGCTCAAAATTTAAGCTAGCCCGGTCAGCAGGGCTCTCTAAGATCGGCCTATTTCACATAAAAATTGTCTTAATTTTTACAAAACTTTTATAACGTTTAAGTTGGCCTTGTGAGTTGCGAAATCAAGACGACATTTGGGTCCGCTTCCACGAAATTAACTTTACTCCTTGTTTCCGCAAAAATTTCACTATTATGATTGTGAATGATATAAATAAGCAAAAACTTATGACTAGAGGTATATAGTTTGTTTCGTCGTCGTTTTCCCATTCCAAGCCAGATGTGGAGCGTGAATTACATTTTTGGAAACGCTCCACTCAGCATGGATATTTAGGGTATAAATAGTCCCAAGTCCTATTTATTCTTAGTAATATTTTTTCCAGAAATAGTGTGGGTGCTTGCTTGGCTTGCTTGTGAAGGTGAGGAGAAGATAGTTATAGTTTTTGATCGAGGACTGGTGTTGCCAGGTGTAGTATAATAATACTACCTGTGTAGTATAATTTTGACCTTCGAAAAGTATCGAGAAATCGGCTGTAGTAAGCTATGTACGTAACGTAGTATTAATGTATGTTATGTAGTATAATTTTAGATTTTGTACTTATAGTATAAAAGGTAGTATAATTCATCATTTCCATTTCAGATGTCATCTTTTCCCAATTTTTGAGAAAACTCGTCAGTATTTTTCTGTTTGAAAACAAGTTTTCCCCTCGTTCAGATAAAATTGAGATCATTATTTATTCTCTATGAGAAAAATTAAAATGAATCGGTGATTGTATGCGTTTTTGATCAAACAATCAATTTTTTCTCACCGTTTTGATTGATATTCAACAAATATAGCTTCAATAGTCAATAAAAGAGGAAAAGTACAGTTTGATCTCATAGTCTTATAGGAAAAGTAAAGTTTTTCCCATCCATAGCAAATAGGCTAGGCTAGGCGCTAGGCTTAGACTGAGGCTTGGCTTAGTTTCCGGCTTACTGTAGGTCTAGGCTTAAATTCTTAGGCTTTAGGGAAAGGAACGAATTTTACCTGCATACAACACATGGGCCGGAAAAATCTGGGCTGAGGGGCTTGAAATCGTGTCGGAGATTCGGATTTTCGAAAAAGGCCAAAAATCGCTGTTAAATCGCGGATTTTCAATAGAAGTTGCCAACATTTTCCGCCGGAGGGCATAGCCCTTACTAGCAGAAGCTACTCCATTTGGAGTAGTACCCCACATTGAATCACGCTTTGCGTGCGGCTGTTTTTATCATAAACGTGATTGGAAAATATAAGTGCAAAAATAAAGTGATTGGTCAGTCACGCTTTTTTGTCAGACAATGCACAGTGCTGCATACAACGCGTGATTGGCCAGTCACGTTTTTTTGAAAATTTCAGTGATTTTAAAAACACATTTTGCGTGATTACCATTTTATAGGCACGCTTTGCATGTCCCTATGGCCAGGCACGCAAAAATTTTCTGCGTCTAAGAGATAGGGAGCTGGACGGCCTGGCGAGGGGCCTTGGCCGGATTCGGGTCGCCAAGGCCCTCAGCCCATGTATTTTTAAAAGTCGAATCGAAACCACTTTCATCTAAAGTTGAACTTGCTTACCCCTGAGTGGAACGGGAAGGGTAAACCATATGCAAACTAGCAAAATGCGTAAATTTTCGATGGTTTAAAAAGTCATTGAAACTTTAGCTTGTGTAAAAACCCTTTGAGCCGAAATTTAAACGCTTCTGCCATTGCTGTTTGCATTACATAACAGTTTTCTATGCTTTAAACCTTTGGTGTGACAGTTTTACAGCGTAGTATGAAAATGTAGTATATTGGCGAAAATTGTAGTATAAAGTGGTATAATTTTAGCTGGTGGTAGTATACTGGACTGGCTAGCACCTGGCAACACTGTCGAGGACGGCTTTCTTCATGCTGGCTGACAAAGAAAACAATGGCGTGGTTCTATGCTCGGTTGAACGCTCTCTCTGTCTCACACAAATAGAGAAAACAGAAGCGAACGTAGAAACCCTTGGTAATAAGTTTTGGCCTATAACTTTTGGCGACCTTTTTTGGGAGAAATTTGGCGACCTTTCCGTCTACGGTCCGTACCCCACCCTCGCCGGCTCACCCCCCCACCCTCTGCCGGCCATACCCCTTCAAAATTTTGGCGACTTTTTTTTGGGAAAGCAATTTTACACTCTCCAGACCCCCGACGAAAAACCACATACCTCTTCGTATTTTTCCGGCCCATGTAAGCAAAAATGCTGATTTTTTTGTTTCGAAAATTAGCATTACCAGCCAATGTTGAGCAGATTAGGTTATACCACGGTACCGAGCTCTGGCCCCTCTACAACTCTGGTTATGAGGCAAAAAGCGCTCGGCCATGGTGGGTGGTAGTAGGGAACGACCGGAACCGGATTTTTGGGTCCGATCGGAATCGGAATCGGAACTCAAGTACAGTTCCGAATCGGAATTTTTCGGAATCGGAA
Source organism: Sabatieria punctata (assembly GCA_030248155.1). Classification (NCBI taxonomy): domain Eukaryota; kingdom Metazoa; phylum Nematoda; class Chromadorea; order Araeolaimida; family Comesomatidae; genus Sabatieria; species Sabatieria punctata. Next base: position 114,696 of record JASANB010007624.1, on the reverse strand, counting down.
CTTTTTTGAAAATCGGTATAAAATTTTGGAATAACCTGTTTTTTTGCAAAGAAACTGTGTTTACGCAACCATCCTTTATAATTCCATGCAAACATCCCATTCTAAGATTTTTATTTATCGCTTTTCTAATTAGTACATCAGTAATTAGTGCAATTTCTCTGTTCTTATCTAAAATAAACGTTTGTGATTCAATTGAAATTTCTCATTTTAGTGAAACAGAATGTATTAGTATTGTACCCAGGGGGTACGGTCTGGTACACCCTTTCCGGTGGAGTAAGAAGAAAAAATCCGTTGAAAATAAGAAACACTGTAATACAGTAGATCATGTACGGACTAAAACTGTTAATTTCTGCTTATTTTACCCTCCAGAACGGCTTCTAAATGCTTTCTTACAGGCTAATTATTCAAAATATCTCGCCCTATAGTCCTTGCCAAAAAAGAGCGGACTGGCGGTTTTTTGCGAATAACTCCTTATGGGTGCATCGGAGCGCTTTTTTGCCTCATAAGCAAAGTTGTAGAGTGGCTCGAGCTCGGTACTCTGGTGCAACCTAATCTGCGCAACGCGCCATGGTAATGCTAATCTGCGCAACGGAAAAAAATCAGCTTTTCCTGTAGTGGGGATGAACGCGAGTTTTTCAGTGTATTATAATCTACAGACCTCGGGGATTTCAAAAATGTATTCATATTTCTTCTAGGTGGAACGGTTCCAGAGTTATACACCATCAAAGTTGGCCGAAAATGCTAAAAATGGCCATTTTTGGCGAACAACAAGCGGCATGCAGTAGACGGCTCAGTCCCTTCAATCAAAGCCATAATAACAGAAGATAATCTGAAGGATTGGAAACTAATTTTCTAGGATTTGACAGGGTTTATTGGATGTGCTTTTCACCTATTCTTACACTATTTAATTTGTTCACCAAACGAAGAACACTTTCCGCCTAAGATGGCAGCTCTCCTGCGCTTCCCATTATTTTTTCTCTTCGTATCTCTTGTCTTGGTTGAGTGCGGCCAACCGGAGATGGGAAAACGCCGCCGCTTACCGGCGCGATACATGCTTCACGGTATGGGAAAACGCTGGCTCAGCGATTTCTCTCCTGTCAAGCGATCCATTGGTCTGATGATAGATCCCAGCTCAAGCGCCTGGCGGCTGATTAAAGAAGAAAGAGCCAAGACCTATCGAAATTTGAAACAATTACAAGATTAATTTTAAGTGAAATATAAACTGGCTTGAAAATTGAAAATTCAAAAAATGAATTCATTGAAAATTCCGATACACACAGTTCTCAAACATGTAATAGTTTAGCTGCATTCAGACATGGGCTAGCATTTCAGCCCAGGGGGTGGTAATCTTTCAAATTCTGAGGAGGGTAGGGGCGGCTTACGGGGGTTGAGGGGTAAGCCAAAATGTCCGACTTTTTACTGATTTGTTAAAATAGATAAAAATAAGCTATTCCGAGCTCATTTACATCTAATTTAGGCCTACTTTTATCATAATGTTCTATACAAAATTCTTCCAAAAAATGCCCCTTTTGCCCATGTCTGGCTGTACATAATTGAGCGCGCGCGAAACATCACTTTTCAAAGATTTTAGTACTCGCCTCCTCCAAAAAATAAAATGGCAGTGAAGTGAAGAAAATAAGAAGAGAATCACACAAACACCTCAAACTCCAACGAATCTGTAAAGCCAGAATAGCCGTTAGTAAGATTTCTCTCCAAATCACTTTGTAGCGAGCTGTCCAAACTGCTAGACATCAACTGTTTCTTGCTATTGGTTTCCAGCGTCCTTCTCCTTCGCAACTGCTTCAATCTACCGGCGTTTCTGGCCGGCAAGTTGATCTGACTGAATCTGACGTTGGCAGCGGCGCTTGGGTCATCGGCCAACCAGCGCTGCCCCAAACAACAGGCGCTGCACAACACCACCAGACAGGTGCGTCGGAACCGGCGGCCGAACAGAAAATAGATGCAAAAATTGGCCACGCAGTTGACGCAGACGAGCAAGTTGCCGAAAAATACTAACAGACGCTGCGCAACGTAGTGCGAGGAGTGGGAGCGCCGTTGTTCGTCAGTCATCGAGTCGAGAACGTGACTGAGGAAAACGGGGAGGTTGCAGAGCAGAAAGGTGCTGGTCACTGCAATGGCCACTACGGTAGATCGGTACTCCCTGAAGATGAATGCCATTGCTCTGAAGAACAAGAATACGCTAATTTATTTGCTTAAGGGGATGTGCAACAATTACGTAATCGCATGAGGGCTAGATTGTTCTACAAATGATTACTAAGGGGGTTGGCGACTTCATTACGTAATTAGTTTTAAGTACAGAAATCACTGAAAGTGGCGATAATTTTAATTGTTTTGACGTACAGTACATGTAGTCTCTATTTGAAGCCATTTGGCTTAGATTTTGTCAATTTCACTTAGATGAACGTTTAGATTAGAGAAGGTAGCTGCCGTTTAAGTCAGGGCTTTCCAATTTTTCAAATGCTAAATGGCAACAGTGACTTTTGGACATCTTATTAACAGTTTATAAGGGTACAGCTCTTATCGACTCGATCTTTTACAGGGTTGGTGCGGCCTTTTTAGAGCAAAACTTCCTGACCAAAGTCAAATTTCCCTGACCAATCAGCCTGAGAACATTCTAACAAGGGTGAGAAGTTTTTAAAAATTGGCTCTGAAAAACGCATTTAAACGGTATTCTGAGGATAAAATTTCAAGTTACAGTAGTAGTTGTGGAAAGTCAGAACCCCCATTTTCAAAAGGGTGGTGTGTAAAGCTCTGATAGGGCCCTTTGGGCGAGAGATGATTCTACTGCAATCAAATTTTTCCCTGACCGGACACCAAATTTCTTGACTTTTCCCTGATTCAATGACGTTTCTTTAAATTGCGATTTTAGGCCTTACTATTAAATTGAGTGCTAGACTGTTTGTTTGTTTGTCCGTCCGTCCGTCCGTCCGTCCGTTGTTTTTTGTCTGTTTGTTGTATGCGTGTTAAAGTTCAGGGTGCAAATCAGGTTTAGTGTCATCCCCACTGCTAGGCAGCACAACAGTGGAGGAACATTTAGAGTCTGACACAGACAAACAAACTCTCGCTGGCATATAGAGCATGCTTCGGGCTGATTGGTTCCGTTTGAAAATCAGGAAGGTGCATAGAGTTTTTTGTACCGAGCCAGAGTAAAGGCTTTTAGCGGAAGTAAGTCGCCTGGATTAAGTTCGATTTTCGCATTAGCCTCAGCCCAGATTGATATTGCATGAGCGGACAAAAGCTCTGTGAGAACACCTACAGTTGCGCTTTTATCTGCCATCTCCTGCCTAATTAGAAAGACTATTGCTTGATCGGGCTAAATCACGTAGACAAATGTAGGCAGTCGAAGAAAATATTATTGCAGCCCTACTGTAGACAGATGATACTATAGATAGATTGCCTTTGATAATTGCTTTGGCTTAGAGTCACTTTAGCAAATCTTTGTTGTGTCTGAAACCTTTGACAAAATCACCAGAATCTTATTAAAAATTTCTTCCACTCGCCTAAAGCAGATATTATAGGCAAGTACACTCATGTATTATTGCATTTAATGAAAAGTCAAAGTGAATATACTGCATATGTAAGTGGTCCGGGCTGGTGGTGGGTGGTGTATGGGGCTCTGCCTGCCAGGTGGGGGTCCCGGGGGTTTCACCCACGGAGGTGGCCCGAAATTTCATAAAGCTCAAAAATGCCTGAAAGCGTTTTTAGCACGTTTTATTTAACAATAAGGCTAAATAAAATTCGCAATTTTAACCCAGCCAAACAGCGTTTGAGGGCTAAAATGACCAAAAGGCTTCTAAAAACACCCAATTTGTTTTAAATGACACCACCGAAAACGCTAAATTCAGTAAAGGCGTTTAAACTAAGAATTCGTGGTTTCTGAGCCAATAATTTTGTAGTTCAATAGCACTTGAATTTTTTGTGTTGGGTGCCCCTAAACCATCTGGAAGGTACGGTGGCTGGGGTTAGGCCTTTCAAACTAGGGTAACCCCACAATTCCGTGATGCATACACAGTTTTAATTAAATTTAATCTCATTTGTTTCTTACTAGTTTTCCCCTAAGAAAAACAGACTCACCTTTCTTCCTTATGTCTGCTGGAAAATCTCCGATCTTTCCCAGCCTTCTTCATGCACAACAGCTTCCGTCTACTGCGCGCCTGATTAACCTCTCTGACCACCAAACTATTCAGACCAATCATAGCTCCCCAGGGAGCGAGAACGATGACAAAACAGTACATCCAAACATGGTAAAGCGACTTGTAGACTCCATTCAGACGCAGCTCGGTCGGAATCAACTGTCCTCTTTGGTTGTGCGTCAGCTCAAAGAAGGTGGGGATACGGTAGAGCAGTGCAGCTACAGTAACCGCCATCAGTTTAATGCAGGCGTTACGAGGGGTGCAGTGGAGGCGGCTGGAGAAAGGGTACCTAACCACGTAGAATCGGTCGATTGTAATTAAGACGCACGTCCAGACCGAACCAAATTGGGCAACCAGCGAGAGGGGGTAAGTGAAGAGACTGGTGTTCCAGAAAAATGTGCACATCCAGGCGAACGAACTTCTACCGTACCTATAGTAATGATCATCCTCCACTGGGGTATTTTCACGGATATTGAGAGCGACAGGTAGGTCAACATAGATGCGACCAGGGCAGGGCAGGGCAGGGCGTTTGGAGGTTTCCTTCCCCCTCCTATTTGATTTTTCGGACGCACTTTTTAGCCAATTTTAGAAACTACAAAGTCTTACAAACAGTGTACTGAAAGAGCGCTTTGTAGCTGTATTTGCAGTTTTTTACCGATTTATAGTCTGACTTAGCAATTTTTCACGATTTTTTAGCGATTTTTACGTAGTATTCGATTTTGAGCTCATATCCCCTGCCTAGCTCAAACTCGCTACTCTCTCTTCATTACATACTGTACTGTAACAGGTCTGAGGGGGCCGAGGTTGCCGGTTTGGGCCAGACCACAAATTCTGTGGGTTTACTACTAAAATAGCTATACTGTACAGTAAATTGATATCTTGGGCTGAACTGCTAATATGAATACGGGCTCAGATACAGCTAAAAATCGCTGTTTAGGCAATTTTCTTTCCTGAAATTGTAAAAAAATGCAAGAAATTGTGTCCCAGAAAAATCTGAGAGGTATTCCAACCTAGGCGTTTGCTTTTGTCCGTGGGGTCATGTTATACATTGTATGTATCGTCATGAAGTCTTCTATGACATTTGTCATAGCAAACTACCAGAAACCAAATTCAAAAACCAACCAAATTCAAATTGAATTAGTTAGTACTACAGTATATCGCACCACAGCAAATTCAAATAGCCAGGTTTATACCATACTATTCAAAATTCGAATTTGCTAGGCTTCCCTGCCTGTTGCATGCATTCCTACCAAGATTTCGGCGAGCGGTATGGTTTAAATTCAAAATTACCTGACACACATCTCAAGAGGTGGATAAACGAGCAGTGCCGAGAACAAGAGGAGGAGGTCGAACAAGGACAATCCAGCTAGATAGGTGTTGAGAGAGCTGCGCATTCTCTTCCTGGTCAAAATGACGAACGATAATCCATTTCCGATTAGGCCCGGTAGCGCCACGCAGGGCACTGCAACGGAATAGATCCAGAATTCGAATTCCTCTGTCACATCCGGCTCCAAATTCAAACCACTGTCGTTTGATTGGTTCATGGCAACTGTGAAAAGACGCGAAGCTAGACACTAGTAATAAACAGGCGCTCTGAGAGTTAATTTATTGATCGGAAATAATTGAAGGGTCATGCCAAGAAACGGCACCTAGTACGTATATAGGCATTCAACAATTCCCTGGGGTGCAGCGGTGCTTTTAGAGCGAGCCTCAAACTTCTCTACTGACTAATCAAGCTCATTTCGGTTGCGTCACCACCGGTGGTTTAACATTTCTCAATAGTGCACTAATAGGCACGTCAGCGGGGGCTTGTTTTCAGTTATACGCGAGACAAGGTACTGCTACGAATTGTAACAAAGTAGGAGTAAAATTGTAAGAGCACAAGACAACAGGGTGCTAGTGTCACGCAGCTTGAGCTACGGTAAATCTGCTGTTAGAGCACGTATGAAATACTTCGAACAAACCGAAGTCACGCTAGAATCATAAACAGTTTTAATAAATGGCTAATTCAATGTCCTGTTTTCTTCTTATGCGTAAAGTAATCGTATCAAAATAGAAGTTAAAAGGTTCTGTGGTGCTAGCTATTACAGTCAGACACCTAACGCCGTTTATGGTACCGGCACCTAGGGTGGTGGTACCATATATGGTACCCCTATGGCCATGAGTGCCGATGCCATATATGGTACCACTACCAGGTATGGTATGAAATCTGAACAGAGTGGTAGCATATGTGGTACCACTACAGGCCCCGAACGTGGGGGTACCCTATATGGTACCGGTACCATAAACGGCGTTAAGAGCCTGACTGTATAAGACAATAAAACTACGTACACACGAGAAAAGGGCACTTTTATGAATAGAAAGTAAGGTGAAAAAGTTAGGCATGTGCAAGAGCGTAGGTAGCTGAGCTGGTTATCGAACCCAGCACCTTTGGATTTCCGGTCCAATGCACTAACCACTATTCTACATACACGCCGATGCCAGACAAACACCTTAACTAGACCCTTATAAGCTGAGAACTACATATGTACACGTATGTATGTACATACTAAAGCGACAAACGCGGCCACAAGCGACAAACTAAAGTGAACGTCCGTCGATTCAAATCCAATTGTTGCCAGCGCGCAGCCAGACATCTCATCTTCATCCGAATTAACAAAATGAGAAAAAAGATCTCATTTTTGTAAATTGAGCTCAGTTGGCTATCGTCACCTGATTTTGCTAATGACGGCTGTAAAATCCTGAAGCGAAAATGCTGAAAAGGTGGCCTTCAAAAACGGATTTAAAAGGTATGCCGAGCAGAAAATTAACTGTTTTAGTGCAGATTACTATTGCATTTTCTTTGAGAAAGCGTTTAAAAACCATTGAGTGTAAAATTAGCAGAAATAAACAGTTTTAGTACTCAATAATGCGTAGTTCAATCGCGTTTCTTATTTTCGACGAATTCTTTTCCTACCCAATACCAGTTCGCATTCTGTTGCTGATGATTGCAATCGGATTTGGCATAACGTGTGAGCAATATTTCGTTTCTTTTACGTTGCCCCACAACAGCCCGATCCAATGCCAAAAGCACATAACAAACAAAATCTTTTTATTACTAAATCAATTGCTCATAGAACGCCTTTTTGTTCCACTTTTTCAGAGCGTTCTTCATCTTATAACTGGCCGGAATCAGAAACCGTATCCAACTCTCGTCGTAGCGCTTCTGCACCGGCGAAATCCACCAATCACCTTCCGGCTGCTTCTGCCACGGCCAATCAACGATGATCTGGGCGTGGCAAAACAAGCAACAGGCGAGAACTGCTACCAAAAGTCGCATTTCTCTTGCAAACCGACGCAACAACAACAGCAACAGTATAAGCCGTCCTTATAAGGAAAAGAACGGCTAACTGTAATTCTAGCCTAGCTCGGTGGGTGGTCTATACATATGTCTCATTAGTTGGCGCCGGCGTGCCAATTAGCGAAAATTGTTGCCACATGCCTTTCAGCGCTAGATTACCGCGTGGGTGCGGGTGGTCCAATTTATTTCCTACAACTACTAGTTTTCATCAGAGCCATTAGCACCGGCAAAACAATTAGACCGTGTAGGAGGCCTAGACAGACCACGACACATACGGTCTTGACGAATATCAGCGTGAAATAACTCTGATGCATCACTAAAACACCGGCGCAGAGAAGTGTTGAGATTGCTGCTTGCAGACACGGCCAGAAAACTGCTTGGTAGGCTGATTCCAACGCTTTTTGCCCATCCTAAATGTAACACATCTTCTTTCTAGTACCAGTAAACAGTCAGGCACTTAACGCCGTTTATGGTACCGACACCATATAAGGTGCAGGTACCATATATGGTACCGGTACCTTAGGTAGTGGTACCATATATTGTACAGGCACCATATATGGTTCCATCACCATACAGTGTGGTACTACTCTGTTCAGATTTCGTACCATATATGGTAGTGGTACCATATATGGTATTGGCACCCATGGCCATGGGTAGGGTACCATATATGGTGTCGGTACCATAAACGGCGTTAAGTGCCTGACTGTATAAGCCTGCTTTCGCAGATTGCTGCTTCCTGCTCGATTTGGTCAAAATGAACTGTAAGCAAATGATAATAAGAATCTTTTCATTCGGTTGAAAATTTTCTTTCCGCCTGATAAAAAAGGCAAAAGCATTTACCGTTTCTTCGCTTCCATAAAAGTGATAAGTGATGTGCGCCGCGAAATCCACCGAGAATCCGACCGACATAAGCAGACAAGTCATACAAATCGGGTCGAGAGTGGCTCCCCACCAGACCAGAATTCCAAAAACGCCCACATTCACGCTCAAAACTGCTGCCATTGCGGCCAGAACGCTCATCAGACTTGGTATAAACAGTGCACACACAACTCCCATGCAGATTACGGTAATGAGTACGGTATTTCGCGTGATCGGACCGACCGAAGTTATCTGGTCGACCACGTGGTTGATTCCTATGTAAACAGTGACGTTGAATTCGGAATAAGCGTCGGCTATTTCTCGCCACAAAGCCAACAGTCGAGTTCTGGACCGCCAGGGCTGAGTGATGTTGTGGTAAGCGGTCAAAATCACAAATCTACTGAGACATTCGGGCATGTCCAGCTCGCATGCAGTTTGGTTGCGAGCGATGAAAGCTGAGAAATGTTTGTAATTCTCGGTTTCTAGAAAGTCATTGACGTAAGTGTAGGAAAAAGGCGGTTCGGCGGTCGGGCCAAGGGTTTCTTCGAAGAAATTCTTGTATTTCAGGTAATCGGTTAGCCAGAAAAAGGTTGCGTCCTTTCCTACCATGAAATCTGGCTCCGAATTTTCTATATCCCTCACCAATTTGATCAAACGCCCTCGTCTGGTCTGATTTTTCAAATTTCCCGCCTTGTTAATTAGGATTATCAGCTCATTGCAGCTAGTTTCCACGTATTTTTTCTCCAACTGCCGAATAGGGTAGATCGGGGAGTCCTTTAACAACAATTTGTCTACGTCCAACTCTACAGCCAATCGCGTGCAGCCCCAAACGGAAATTGACCAATAGACGACGAGCAGCGCAAAAATCAATAATTGGGCCGGCCACCAGCAGGCCAGTCTAGCGGCGGATCGGAGAAAATTTGCATAGATCGGTGCAATCGATTTTTCGGTCACATTAGGAGTCACTGACCAGCAGCACAGACAGGGATTGCGGTTTTGAGTCTCGCGGCGTCCTCCAAGAGCCAGCGCGGCGGCGAAGAGCGTAATTTCGTAAACGTAACTCACCGCTATGGCAACTGAGGTGTAGAGACAGAAGCTGCGAATAGCAGGCGTAGGGGTGAAAGCCCCTATAGCGAACGACAGACCGTTGGTCAGCGAAGTTATGCTAATTGACGGACCGCACGTGACCATGGTTTGAGCCAGCCGCTCGGGCACCGGCGAGCTCGGTCTGGTCTTATGCCAGGCGTGGAAGAGCAGGAAACAATCGTCGACTTCGATGGCCAAAATTAGGAACAAGCTGACTATTACGAGCGGATCGAATGGACAGCCAATTAAGAGCAGGAACCCGAACGAACAGACGATTGAGAAAAGTGGCGTCAGTGCGCCAACTAACGCTTCCCATGGCTTGCTTTGGTGGCAGGTTGGTCTAAAAATATAGAGCACATTTTTAAAGATTTTCCACTATCACTCAGAATTTCCTGCCAAGTAATTTTTGGAGAATCTCTTTAGTTGTATTTTGGCCCTAGCGCTATTTAACGATGATTTCTAGTGATTTTTTCCTTTTTAGTACAGTATGCAATTGTCAACAGATTTTCAGCTCTCAAGAAAACAAAGGTTTGGACTCTAAAACTGATTTTGAGCTTAGTTCTTTAATCTATGTACAAAAAATACAGATCCTACAAGTTCGAGGTGAATCTGCTACAAGCCATTCGGAAATGGTTTCATTTGTTCGGAAAATGAGTCTCGGACATGATTACAAAAGTACGGTACCTAAGACTGGTCAGAGTCATGAAGACCAGTACCAATCCAAAGCTGACGACCAAATACGGAGCCGCCGACATGCCAGTTCTCTGAATTTCAGAGTTAACCAGATGGGCATTAGAGTGCATAAGAATTAGATTGCCGAAGGGCTTTCGGGAAAACTCGAACAAGGTTTTTTCCCATTTGTTGAACAGGCGCAAACTGCTATCCGAATTCGAATTGGCTCTAAGCGCGGTTGTGATAAATCTAACAGACTCGATTTTTCCTTTCTTGTCCACTTGGACACCGCGTAATTTAAACCCCAGAAAGATTTTGCGCGACATAATCGTCATAACCGGGTAGGTTAAATTGACATTATAATTTCTCCTCAAGTTCGACTTGGCGTAGGTGCGTAGAAAAAATTTTAGATCCAGATTTTCGCTGCAAAAGTCGCCGCAAATCTGATTCCAATCGTACGAGTTTCCTTCGAATTCAACTTTTAGCTTTTTCTCCAGAAAGTCCAGCAGATCTAGCAGATTTTCCAAATAGTCCGGCCGCAACAAATTGCCTTCGTCCGCTGCCTTAATCATCACTTCCAACCCGGAGTTTTGTCTACCGTCGCGATTAGCAAAATCGTCGAAATTTCGCTGTTCTTGCCTCGAACGCGAATTTAGCGGCGTATATTGAGCTTTGACGTCAGTTGTGGCGCCGAAATTCGAAAATCCCGCGCTAAATAGAATTGTAAAGGTACAAGCAGTGGCCAGGAAAAGCCATGGGTAGGAGCCAACCAAAAATCCGATTCGGTAGAAAGTGGTGGGCAGAAAATTTTGACAGACAACAGTTTTGAGTGACTGCATATTAAGAAAGAACTCGTTGTTTTACAAGGCAAACAGGATTTCAATCTTGTGTGGCCGTTTTACGGCCTTGTGGGTGTCTCTATTCATTTTGGTGAAAGGAAAATTTCTTACGACTAAAGGTGTATTCAGTCAGACACTCGTGTAGAAAAAAATGGCCAGGCCACTTTTCTGTATAGCGACACGTTTGTAATCTACGCACCAATACGCCGCGCCATATCTTACAGGCGTTGTTGCAGGCGGAAAATGTCACGCGGCGTGTTGGCGCGCATATTATACAAACGTGTCGGTCGCCTTGCTAAAAAGTCGTAGGTTTTTTCAGTTTTTTTATACAGAATATGGAAATATAAGGGTGGGTACTGTACCTACTGCAGAACAGAACCAGCAGCGGGAAACCAAGTGCTATTGGCGTTACAAAAATCACTTTCATGACAACAACATATCTTCTCGGTTGCTTCGTAATAGACGCTCTTGCTGCCGTCGGATTCGACGCTCCAGAAACCTTTGTTCACCACCACTCTGTACTTGGTACGACACGGTCTCTCGGTGGCGCAATTTTGAAACGATTGCGTTCGGTTGTAACAGCCGGTGGTGTAACTGTTTTCCAGCAGGTTGTAGCGGCTGTAACACACAATTCCGACACATTGGAGCCCGTTCGGATTCGACCAATCAACGCACGACAGACTGTTGGTCCCGCCCACAGCCACAGCAGTCAATAAGAGAAGGTTGAAGCGACTCATCTGGCAAACTCGGAGAGGTCCGTCAGACTTAAAATTTGCTTAATATACTTGAGCTAAAAACAGCTATTTTTTTGCCATTTTTTTAGATAAATAATGGTTTTTTACCCAGACTCTTTCAAAAATTGCAAGAAGAGAAAATTTGGCAAAATGGCCAAAAACTCTGACCAGTGAAAAAAATTCAATGTACGAAGCTTTTGCTACGAAACCTTCAGGCCTGTTTTGCAATTTATTTACATCTCTAAAATCAAACACGTATATTTTTGAGTAAAAAAGTCACAGAAACAGGTAGAGAACATTTCAGCGTAGGGCAGGCATGAAACTAAGAACTACTGCTGGAGTTTGGAAAAGTTCAGAGAAAAAAATAGAAAATGCAACGAAGCTTTTTGTCGGAAAAGTGTCAATCACAAAGAGTTTTATTTTATGGATTATTTAAAGTGATACCGTTCATAAGCGATCACAGATACAGTACCCTGTCATCGAGTTATGAATCAAACCGTTCCGAGTTTAGCCGAGGGTGATAAGCAATTACTAGACGACGGCAGGGAAGCACTAGAAAGCCACGAGAAGCCAAACGAGTATGTGTTATTGCGTTTCCTTCCGCCGCCTACGCCATACTGTCAGTGGCGTATCCAGGGGGTGTAGGGTGTGTACACCCCCTTTGCGGTGGAGGTAGGAAGAAAAAGTCTGTCAAAAATATAAGAAACTAATGAATTATGTACTAAAACTGTCTATTTTGTGCTCAGAATGCATTCTAAATGCGTTTTTGAAGGCCAAATTTTCAAAATTTTCTCGCCCTGGTCGGGCAGAAGCCCAACCAGGCCATTATAAACTACTAAAACTTGTAATTTCTGTTAATTTTAAGCTCGGAATGCGTTTTAAACGCGTTTTTGAAGGCTAATTTTGCTAAATTTTCTTACCCTGGTTGGGCAGCGGCCCAACCAGGCACTTTCAAAATTTTACACCCCCCCCCTTTCCAAAATCCTGGATACGCCACTGCATACTGTACCGGAGCTTTCCACCTATAAGACCGGATCATATAACCGGAAAATGCCTAAATTTGGGGTCACATTTTTGCACCAGTTATAAGACCCCCGGGTCTTGTAGGTGGAAAATCTATATTTTACAATTAAAACTCGCTGTTCTGCATGAAAAGCCTGAAATACACTGGTTTTGATCTTTGCACCAACTGCCTGTACGTTTAAGTGTGAACAGCTCAGTTTGTAACAAGTTTTGAAAACTTAGACAACTTAGAAGCTCCAATATGCTTACAGCAGCTATCTAAACCTATCAAATCAAGAATTTAGCAAGATTACGCAGGTTTTAGAACGATTCTTGAACGACCTGAGTACAAAGACTCCATATTCAATAGTTATCTTGCAAAAAATATACACGAAAACACGATTCTGAGCTTAAACCCGGGTCTTATTACTGGAAAATGCCCCTGACAGACCCTGCTTTCTGACCACCTGCTATAAGACTCGGGTCTTGTAATCGGAGCGGTCTTATACGTAGGTGGAAAACAAAACTCCGGTAAAGCGCTTACGTACAACACAAACACACAGGTCGATAGGGCTTATAGCGAAGGAAGCTGACGGTTCTCTGGCAAAAAACAAAAAGCGGGATTAGTATTAACAATTTTGCTGTCTGAAGTCGACAGGTTGAGGAGAAATACATGACTGCTGTTGTACCATCCATGTAATAGGTCAACCGCCGATAGGGGAGGGTGGTTGGGGGTGTAGGGAGAGGATTGGGCACTAAAAAAGCTCAAAAATCGAGATTTTTTACTAAAAATAAAATAAAATCGCTATTGGGCTCAAATGCAACTACAAAGTATGCTGTTTTACAGGCGATTTTAGCAATTTTACTGTCTGAAAAATTTGCTAAACAAATTATTACTTGCCAAAAAATCAGAGTGGGGTCGGAAAAATCGTCTCCAGGGGGATCTGGCCTAAGTCTAAGGGGGGGCAGACTCCCAGACCCCTTGTTACATGTGCACTATTTATAGTACGTAACGGGCAACAACCGTTGTTGCAACTTTTTGGCCTTTTGTACTAGGAGTAGCCAACTGCTATAGAGCAGGAAGAGACACAAGGTCCGGCAGCCTCCTTAACTACAACCCCCTTTCGCTGTCGGTGTGTGCAAGCCAGCGCCGGTTTGGTCCCCATTATAGGTTTGGCGGTTCCACCAGCAGCAAGGGCAACCCTCCAGATAGAACTAACTTTTACGCCAATCTTTCATATCCAAAAAATCGCCAGAAATGCCTGTAAAACAGCAATTAGCTTTATTTGAGCCTAAATTACAGTTCCTGAGCGATTATTATCACGAAAGGACACTTTCTAAGCCATTTTTAGCATTCTACCCCGGAATTGCGGCTTAAACGCAATTTCACTTTAGTCATCTCTCAGTTTCCGTCACACATAGACATTTGAATTACCGCTTGTTTGGTCTCAGAACGTCCAGCAGCCCACAGACTACGGTAGCGCGTCGCGGCTGGTATTACACAAGAGCCGGCGCCGTCGCGGCCGGCCGACGGCTTTGGCTTGGCCTGGCGTGGCTTGGGTTTGGATTGGAGACAGCCAATGCCACCGCCTGTTGCTTGTTATCCTCATTCAGCCGGTCATCTCGGCTTGTTTACCGCTAATTAACCAATTCAAATCACTGCCAGACCGTTGTTGTGCTGTTTTGGTGCGAAAAAATGTTTATTATTTGCCTTTCCTAGCGCACCATCTGCTCCTGTCTACTGTTTATTTAATAATTGTTGTTAGGATACGGTCCGGCGACCGTCCGACTTTATAACGGCGGCTTAGGGCGCTTTGCACCTCTAATAAAATCGTGCGAAAATAGCCGATTTAGGGCGCAGTGTGACCTTGACTGTCCCGTTCAAAAGCTCCGCAAAAAGAGCTCTCCCAGTCAGATTTAGTCCTTTGCCCCTAGGCCGCAGCTAATCGCGTCTAAGCGGCTCGGATTTCTGAGCTAAAATCCGCTGACGTATCGTCGTCTTAGTGCCGCTGCGAAATCCGATTCCAAATCTGGCAAAACTGGACACGGCACCGAATTAGAAGGTCTCAGAGAGACGAGATCGTATCGGCCTGACCGAGCCGGAGGGCAGGCCACTTTTCGCCTGATTGCTCTCTCTCATTGTAGCCCTGGAACCGGGCTGACCTCTCCTCTCGCTCCTCTCACTCTTGCTCTCTGTCTACTCAGTTATTGTGGTGTGTCTCCTGATTTAGAGAGGCCGAAAATGGCAGTCAATTTGTCAAGAGTCTGCCGCACCAAACAGTGGATTCTCTCCTCATCGGCCTCTACGAGTCAGCCGGTCGACGATTCGCCGTCACAACTGCTTCGGAATTTGTCGCCGGTTACGCAACTTGCCAGCAAGTTTTCGACCCAAAAGTTAGTTGATGGATTGTGCTTTTAGAAGACTCATTTTTTACCAACTTGTTTGTGTTCTCCGCTTGCCTTCTTCAAGTGTATGTGTTGTTCAAAGTTCCAAAGTTTATCCAAGTGATATCCAAGTGATATGGGCGGGCTAGGCCGTTTGTCCGACTATTACACCCTACCCAAGCAGAACCTATCAGAATACTACACAAATATCAAGAGAAAACAAACATAACATAACAAACTACGTTACGTTCAGCGCCAGATTAGGCGAACAAAAGGCCTAGTGTTCGCCTAAAGGGCTGATCAGGCATGGCTAGCATTTTGGCTGAGGGTGGTGAATTTTCAAATCCTGAGGGGGCCTTGAAATAAGCTATTATGAGTTCATTTGTGCCTAATCTAGGCATACTGTTATCATAATTTTGTACAAAATTCTCCCAAAAATAATTGAGTTGGAGTAGGTCAGCCCATCTTTGCCCTTGTCTAGAGCTGATTTCAAAAGGGTTAAGCTCAAAAATATTTTCTATTTTGTTTGTGCCAACACAACTTTGATTTGAACAGAAATGTTCGCCTAGACTAGTGCTGTCTCTATCAAGGTGTCATTTTAGCTTGGACGATACCCCACGCCGTCGTTTATCGCTGGATTCCAGTCTTTCCGATGCTTCCTCAAGTGCTACCCCTGACCGATTCGTTTGCGACAATTCAGTCGGTGTGTAGAACAGAGACAGTTGTTTGAGCTGTATTTATCGGCTGCTTTTAGAGTTTTCGCTCATTCCCGCCACCCCCGAGGGGGCTTCTGCTTATGCGACTCGTCGGTAAGGCTCTTGGTTTGAAGAGCAGCAAAACTCGTGAGTTCTGACACAAAAAAGGAACAAAAATGATGAGATTTCTAAGGGGTGACCTTTTTTGGCGAGTAGCCCTGAAAGAGGGGAGCGCGTTGACCACCCTCGAATGTTTTCTTATCCTCAAGTGACCCAATTTCCGCTCAGGTGTGGTCCCGAAGTGGCCCCACTCGGTCACTTAGCTAACTAGTTCAAGTGTTTGCCGCGCATGCCGCAGCTATTCAGCGAGCTTGGAGGTGGCTGTTACGTGTTCTTAGATAGCCAGACGGACTACAGCTGCTTTGCCAGACACACGCGCATTATAATTGCTCATTCAAGCCCTTTGGGGCCCGCGCCGGCCGCCGCGCACGCTCGCCGATTCAAAGGTTGTATCCCGTTACTGCAAATCCCAATGCTGCAAATCTGGCACTCGACTGTAAGTACGTGTCAAGTGGATGACACTAGAATGTGCTGTCTCATTACTGCAAACGTGCCTTGCCAGTACTGCCAGGTCATTAGATCCATTGAGTTCAGAAACGTAGTGAAATAAACAAAGCAAGCCAAACAAAATTGATTGATACCTTCCGATCGGTTCGGGCGTTCTTTGGTTCTTTGAGTTTGGATTCGTGACACGCTTGGCATCGGAAATATTCAGTTTGTCCATTGCCAGACTGTCTGGTGAACGTGTAGGTATGACCAGCGTTGGTCCTGCTGTCATACAAAAGAACTCGTTTTCCGTACTTCGAGTTACTGAAGCGGTACGGCCCAGGTTCATTCTCGTCGGCCATTGCTACCCGTACATGCAAACGGGCACCAGACTAATTCGACTTGTTGTGCTACATACTACTGTTGCTAAGTAAATTATAATTATAATTTTAATTATATTTTTTAGAAATTTACTAATACAAGTAAATCATTTGGTAAGTAAATTATAATTAAATTAAATTTCTGCGAAAACACGGAAAGTTAATTATAATTATAATCTGTAAATTATACTTACCAAAAATAATTTACTTAATTTACTTAAAACATACTTAATTTACTTACACAAGCCTAGCTACTGCTGAACCTTTTTGGCAGCATGCAAGTGTTGCATGAGTGTCTGCTTTTGGTATCTATCCTTTCAATGGCAAGCCATACTTACAACAGTGCAATTTTCCGCCCGCCCGCCCACCGCCTTTCGTCTTTGCCCTTGTTTCTCTTATAATCTCTCACAAAACAAACTACCGGAGAGTGCTGCATTGGGTACCCGGGTACACTAACCAGCACTTAGCATTTTCCGCAACAAAAATGAGATCCAGATAGTGTACCCGGTACACTAACTGGCACTTAGCCAAATCATGTTAAACTGCTTGTTTTCACGATTTCTGAGCAAAAATGCAATTTTTCAATCGAAATTACTGTTTCTGCCATGAAAATGAGAGTGGTTGGTCAAAGTTTCCATTCTTCTGAGGTTTGTATCAGTAAAAACGATTGAAAATTCGCAAAAATATACGTAGACCTGCTTTAAACCTACCGTAATGTTGGAAATTTTGGACACCCATAACATAAAACCTGTCTCCAAATAGTGTACCCCGGGTACACAATCCGGCACTAAGTGCCAGTTAGTGTACCCCGGGTACGCTATCTGGAGGGGTACCCTATGCAGCACTCTCCGGTACTCCAATTTGTCTGCCAAGCTAAACGTGGATTTTAGGTATTTTCAGCCAGTTTTGCTATGCGATAGCACATGTTCAGTCTCACAGGCGTTGTCTGTTATGGATGCAAGCAGAAACTGACTGGAAAGCCTCTTGAGACCAGTGGCGTATCCAAGGGGTGTAGGGTGGGTACCCCCCTTTGCGGTGGAGGTAGGAAGAGAAAGTCTATCAAAAATAAGCGAAACTAATGAATTATGTACCAAAACTGTCTGTTTTGTGCTCAGAAAGAATGCGTTTTAAATGCGTTTTCGAAGGCTAAATTTTCAAAATTTTATCGCGTGTCGGGCAGAAGCCCAACCAGGCCACTTTAAACTACTAAAACTTGTAATTTCTGTAAATTTTAAGCCTGAAATGTGTTTTTAACGTGCTTTTTAGGCAAATTTTGCTAAATTTTCTTACCAGCGGCCCCACCAGGCACTTTCAAAATTTACATTCCCCTTTCTGAAATCCTGGATACGCCACTGCTTGAGACAGAGGTTCTAATTCTGACCAACTGTCATTGTTACTGTTGAGCCGAGCCATCATTTCGGCTGAGGGGTGACAAATTTTCAAATTCTGAAGCAAAGCTGAAGGTGTTAGCCGTCAAAATCAGGCCTATTTTAAATATACTTAATGTACTTAATTTAATTAAATGTGGTAAGTAAATTATAATTAAATTAAATTTCTCTCAGACATGGTAAGTAAATTTTAATTTAATTATATTTCTCTGGGCATGTGGTAAGTAAATTATATTTTAATTATATTTAAAAAAAATTTACTTAGCAACAGTACTACATACCCGCCCAAAACCCACTACAAAGCTTTCTTGTCTTTCTAATGCGGTCTAATTTGCCACGCACGGTTTGGTGGCCGTGTTTATAAACAAAGCGTTTGCCGTAATGGGACGGCCGATCTTAGCCGCAGGTACTTGACGGACGCGCCAGGCACTTGAGAATTGAGTGCCAGATTTGCAGTATTGGGATTTGCAGTAACGGGATGACACCGATTCAAAAGCTCCACCACGCCACTCCACACTACACTACACTACTACTAACCACTCGACAGCCGCCTAGTTTAAAAATCTCAATGAACCAAGTGGCAAAACTGCGAGGTCGTTGAATTATGACCTTTGACAGGCCACGTGCAGGCTGAGAGATAGACAGTTGGTTGAGACCCAGATGGCATTCGACCTCACGAGCCCGGGTTACATCAGGGCGTCGCCATTGTTCCCTGGGCAGGATGATTGCGCAAGCGTGCAGGCTGTTTCTGAGTTTGAATTTACGAGGCCAGTTGGTCGGCCGACCGACGCCCTTGTAAATGAGACCTATGACCTCAGACTGGGAGAGGTCCACCTAGGCTCCCATCCTCTCAGCGCTCTCTGACCTCTGACCTGGTTGGAGGGTCATGTCACATCAAATTGTGGCAGAAAATTACAAAGAGTGAACTGTTCCTGCGGTTATGCAACGTTTTCACTACAAAAAATCCAAATTAATAAGCAGTCTGTATGCAGTGCCTTGAGCCTCAGTATTCAAATCAGGCCCAGAAGGTGGGCCGGCAGGAAATGCGATAAGATTTGGATAACAGATTATAAAATTGACACAAAGAGAGAAGGGCACGGCCAGCGACAGTTTGAATCGTTTGTACAAGGACGCCGCCCTGCCCAGTTACGGTAGATCAACTCTGGGCCGCGGCCAACTATTTACACAGCTTCTAGTTGTGTTTAACTTGGCACGCCATTCAAGATACTGTCAATATGTACCCTTTTTTGTAGTGAGCCCGACCCTTGCGAAATAGAACAAGCGGTCTAGCAAGAAAACAGTCTCAAAACGCAATTCCACTGTACATGCAGTTTGTTTTGAAGCTGCTAGCAACTTTTTGCTTCCTTGTTTAGATTAGATACTGACAAGATAGCCTGTTGGCCTGTTGTGTGCACAGTCTGAGCCTAAGGTTGACTTCTCGGTGGCAGAAAAACCGGACTAAAGACGCCACACGACCGGCTATAAAATACAATAAACTACCAGTCCAATGACTGTTTATAACCGTACTTACTTTCGCTCTTTACACATAACGCATGCTGGGGGCTGGCCATTAGAACAGTCAGACCGACAGAAGCGGCGCATGTGCTGCCTAAATCTGTTGGGACTTTCTCTCTGTACTTTCACCTTTGGCACAGAACACCACGAAATATAAATAAAAACGTACATCTACCTAGCCCTACAAAGTGGCAGAACCCGTAGTATGCAAATTTGCTTTCAGTTTGTCTCCCTGCGCCGAACTGGACGAGAACCCGTCAGTGACCAGTTGTTCGTCGCTGCAGACAGCCGTTTCGGCGCGGACGTCCGACTACGTCTCTCTGAGCGAGCAGCAGGAGGACCTTGCAATAGAGCAGCGTAGGTTTTGTGCCGTGCCCTGAGGGCGCCGAGCTCGTTAATCCCTCTTGTTCGCAGACACAAAATGGCCTTTGTCTCCGGTTTCGGACTCTAGGTGCCAGACATTGGTTACGCCTTTGCGATTGCTAATTGAGTGCCGGGGCCACTGTTTTGCAGTGGGCGCCGCCCCAGCGGGAGCCCCTAAAATGGTCACTGTTTTAGTGGCACCCTAAAGACACCTATCGATCAACTTGGGTCAAAGGTCTGCTAAGGGGACAGGTGGGACTTGGCTCTGGGTCATACAATGGCTCGCCTCCCTTTTATTAGACCGTCGCCGCCCTGTCTGTCTGGCTCCTTACCTCACCTGCTCGGGGTTAACTTTTCTTTTCTTTTCTGGGGACTAAGTTTTTCAGTAAAAGCCTGGTTGGCAGATAACAAGATACGCTGGTGCATCTATTTTAGTCAAATACACGTGGGAAGCGGACCGTGGGAGCGCACTTTGAGGTCGGCCCGGGTAATTACGGCACTCTACGGCAAATAAATGAGCTCTTTAATAGCTGAGCAAACCAGCTTGTAACTATTGGTGATTCTATATACACGCCATATTTGTTTAGCTAGTAGTATAGTTTGTTTGTTTTTGCTGCTCAACCGTGTACGTGGAATAGAAATCGGTTTTGAGCTAATCTAAATTTGGCCCGTTTTGGTGGATGGGTCCAGGAAGTAAAGTCTGCTTGAATGGCGGGACCCGGGACACGGGCAAAAGGGGCTTAGTGGGTTGACTGCCTTATCAGCCTCTAACCTACCCCCGCTCAGATCGCTGCTACCGTACCATGCATGACTACCCCAACCCATTTTTTCGGCCCATGTATGGCTGCTACGCCTTCAAGAATTTTTAATAGTAATTTTGTATATGGACAATTATGATGAAAGTTAACTGCAAGTTAGCTCTGAATGGTTTATTTTAACCTTTGATTTTTATAAAAAAATCGGCCTTCTTGGCTTACCATCTCCTGAAACCTCTCAGCCCCCGCTCAGAATTTGAATTTTCACCTTTGCACATACATGTAACAGGGGGGTTTGCCCCCACCGGACTTAGGCCAGACCACCCCGGATGGGACCCCCCCTCCGAGACGATTTTGCCGACCACCTTCCGATTTTTCTGGCAAGTAATTTTTTGATCAAATTTTTGCGATTTTTTACAATTTCAGACACAATAATTTACAAAATCGCCTGCAAAACAGCACTTTTTAGCTGTATTTCAGCCCAAATTTGCGATTTTGGCCAAAAAATTGCGCTTTTTTCGTTTTTTGAGCGGTTATTAGTGCCCAACCCCCTCCCAAAATTTTGGTTCAGCCCCTCCCCGGCCGGCGCCAGACCCCCCAACTGCCCTTCGTCGGATGACCTGTTACATGTATGCCTTTGAGCCTTGGTAACTAGGAACCTGGAAGGGGTGTTTCCCCACCGACTAGAGCCACACCCCTCCAGCAGATCGCAACCCCTCCAGACATGATTTGTCAACTGGCAACTTTTTTGAGTGTTCTGTCTAACAATAATAATGTCATGCATTTTTAGGCTCAGTGCCAAGTCCCACGCCCTCTTCTGTGTTTGAGACGGAAGACGACAATACGACCGACAGTCATGACAGCGGCTTTTCCGACGCGTCCAAGGTGACATTTATGCGTTCCTTTCCTTCATACTCCTGCTTTGTGTAACCAAACGCGCGTCTCATTGCAACGCGGCCTTGAGAGAGAAAAAGTCGGCGTCGCTTTTTGCAGTTAACCAATGCCTTAACACCTCAGACTGACTAGACCACTCTGGCACTAACAACGTTTATGGTACCTAGGCTAGTGGCACCATATATGGCACTGGTACGTACTGCGTAGGCTAGGGACACCATTATGGTACTGCTACATAGTAGTCTAGTGACACCATATATGGTACTGGTACCTAGGCTAGTGGCACCATATATGGTACATCCACGTTCGGTGACTGTGTGGTGGTACCGTATATGGCACCTCTACCCATGCCCATGGGTGTCGGTACCATATCGTACCACTACCATATATGTTGCGAAATCTGAATGTAGTGTTGCCATATATGGTACATCCACGTTCGGTGACTGTGTGGTGGTACCGTATATGGCACCTCTACCCATGCCCATGGGTGTCGGTACCATATCGTACCACTACCATATATGTTGCGAAATCTGAATGTAGTGTTGCCATATATGGTACATCCACGTTCGGTGACTGTGTGGTGGTACCGTATATGGCACCTCTACCCATGCCCACGGGTGTCGGTACCATATCGTACCACTACCATATATGTTGCGAAATCTGAATGTAGTGTTGCCATATATGGTACCGGTACAGGTACCAATGCCAAGGTATGGGTACCATATATGGTGCCAGCACCATAAACGGCTGTAAGTGCCTGACCTTAAAACAGACAGTTATTAGACACTAGCCTTTCGGCTGACGATAGCGAGCGCTTTCCTTTTTCAATCGTTCTACCGGTTGCACACGTGCGACTGTTTATTAGAGCTGATTGTTTTCGAGTACGCAGAGAGACGTTTGACTGACGTGTGCTGTTAATTGGCAGGTCTCCGGGGCAACGCATCGATTTTAGCTGTCCGTCCGTGCAGCTTCATTAATTTGCTTTGCAGAGCTGCAACGCCACCGCCGCCATCGCCGCGCTGCCTGCAGCTCCGGTCGACTTCGCCATGCCTCTCGGACCCCCGCCCAAACAACGCTGCAGAACTGCACCTGACTACTTCTCCTTCGCACTTAATGTGAGTCTCTGGTCTTTGTAATTGGGCCAAACTATCGTAGCAAAGTAAACGTGACTGGAAAATGAAAGGACCGATAAGTGGGACGTTTTATTCTTTGTTTATACTCACAAACTGAATACCGAGTCTTCCATTGATTGGCGTGACGAACAGGTTGCAAGACAAAAATAAAATGCAAATTCTATTTGAAGCTACCTGTCCTACTACACCTTTGCTAAAGAACAAACATATAACTGTACTAGGGCCTACGTGAAACTTGAAACTTTATCGCCACTAGTTAAAACCCGACACTACTGTAAAGCAGCCACTGGGTAGGACAAGGCTTAAACAAATAAAAACATAAATAAAAGTCACATAAAACAACTGAGGTAGAAACACGTGCAGTAGTAATGCTGGCCCTGAAAAATCGTTTACTTTTTTGGCTGAAAAGTCTTTTACTAACGGAGTTTATTACAGGTAGGTCTTTTTGAAGTTTTTAATCGTTTTACGTTTGTTTGTAACTGTTAGACGGAATTTGGCTGCTTTAAAAATACAATTTTTAGCTTTGTTACTAGTTAAAACGTGCTAAAAACGCAAATGACAAGCGCTAAATCACAACATACATGGGCCACAAAAAGCCGGCGGGGTGTGGAGATCGCGGGGGGGGGGGGCCGTTCCCCCGGAAAAAAGTCCAAAAACCGTCTATTTTGCCTTAAATAAGCGAAAGCTTTCTCCCTCCGGGGGGGGGGGTCGGGGAGGGGGTATGGTCGGCGAGGGAAGGGGGTAAAGTAACACCCGCCGGCCCATGTATGAATCACAAGTAAACGCAAAATCGCAAGAGAATAAACTGTGATTGGTTAGTCACTGACATCTAACAGGTCATCCGCCGAAAGGGGTGGGGGTTCAGGGTCTGGCGCCGGCCGGGGGTGGGATCTGAGCAAAAATTCTAGGAAGGAGTTGGGCACTAAAAATCGCAATTTTTCAGCTAAAAATCCTCAAAATTCGCTAATTTTGGCTAAAATACAGCTGAAAAGTACTGTTTTACAGCCAATTTTAGTGTCTAAAATTCCAAAAAATCGCAAACATTTGCTCAAAGAATTACTTGACAGTATAATCGTTGATGGTGCCAATCGGGCGGGGCAGACCCCTGTTTTATGTGTGGTTAGTCAAAAGCTGCTTAAGGTGAACGACTGTGGCGCCACTAGAGTAATAAAACTGTCTCTTGTAACGGTATAAGGTGTTTGGTCTTTCAATCGGACTAATTGCTGCCCTAATTAATATTGCATTACGTTAACAACACTATCACCGGTGGCATTCTGCAGTAGGCTATCGTGTCTCTCTCCTGCCCAAACAACAATTCGTCGTTGTTAGTAGAGTGTGAAGAATACCAGAATAGCCCGACCCGATACTTTTGCTGGTCTAGTCCAAAAATCGAATTTCAATGAGGAGCTACATACATCTAAAGCTTAGTTTTTTAATGAGACGAGTTGAAGCTTAGAAAACCGGCTCAGTAAAAGAAATTATTGCTTAAATTCTGCTAACTTTTAGTTCTTGTTGTTGTAACTTTTTCTCCTTTCGGACTAGGAGTAGCTAACTGCTATAATAGAGTTAATGGTCTTTAAAGGAGAAAACCATCTAAATTGTTGGAGAGGTCGTAAAATTTGTTCTACTACTGTGTGCTTCAAAATTTACGTATTACTAGTCTCAGAGCTTTCAGGACGTGCGAATGGAAGAGGACGGTGGGTTTTTCGACGAACTGGAAGAGCCTGTCTGTTCGGTAGGTGTTAATTAAAGTAGCGCTGCTGTCAATCAAGTCTCTCTTCTAATCAATTTGCTTATAGGGCTCCAATTCAAGCATGACTGCTCTCTTCACAGAGCCCCTGGGCGCCGCCTGCTGTCAGCGCCCGACGCCCAAGCGCCCTTGCGCCCGTTCATTCGACACAACCCCTACCAGGTCTCTGAGAGACGTGACAAACACCACCCCTCTCCAATCCGTCGCAAACTCCCCTCCCCAGGTAATTACCACTCATACAGTCAGACCCCTAACGCCGATCATGGTACTGGAACCATTTATGGTGCCACTAGACTAGGTGCCGGTCAGTCAGGTAATTAGGAATTATATCGACACAAGCCTTTTTTGAGGAGCCACAGAGCCTTCTATAGCTATGGAATGGAGCCATCTAAACCTAAATATCCATCTATGGCTAATATGCGGTCTTGTAGCCATAGATAGCTTTCCATAGCCTTATATCGACTCGTAAGCCTAAGGCTTGTGTCGATATAAGGTTTAATTTTCCTGACTGCCAGTACTATGTACGGCGCTAAGTGTCTGACTGCTTAATGCCATATGTGGTACCCCTATCCATCCATGGAAATTCTTATAAGGTACTCTCAAGCCCCCTTCACCTACCGGCACCTTATTTGGCAAGAATTTGAACTGCAATGGTACCATAATAATATGGTTCTGATAATGTAAAAGGTAGGGGTACCATTATGGTGCCACCACAGTGCCCGAAGGTGGGGTACCATAAATGGATGGAACCCTACCCTAGATACCTCAACCATATACGGCGTTTAGTGGTAAGTACTGGTGCTATAATACAGTCAGAAAATAGGAACGCCGTATATGGTATTAATTGCCAAAATTAGAATGAGCTACAATCGAATCGTTTTAGCGCAAGAGCGGTCTGACCTTATTACAAGCGGGACCACCGAATTTTGCTAATTTGCCTGGAAGAAAGCGGCCCAAACAACCGTCGCCCGACAGCGCCCCCTGCGGAAACCTCTCGTCTTCGGTGGTGCAGTGCAAGCGACGCAAAAACATCAACTCGCACTCCGATGACTCCCCGCTAAGTAGAGAGCAGGTACGTTAGCCAGTGGTTGGCCTAATTAAGTGATCAGTAATTAGCGATCGACCGGAACTACCCAAATTGCGGAGCTTTTTAAACGGAGGTTAAAATTTGAAGTTGCTCCGTCCAGAACCAAAAATGCTAGCTGGAAACTGCAGTAGGTGATTACAGGGTGCTTTGCTAAAGTTAGAACAGGCGCAACCGATGTGTAAAAGATTACTGTTTGTTTGTTTGTTTGTTTTAGCCGTCCAAAGAGTGCTTGCTTACGTATCGTTTAAGCACCAAAAACATTGATTAGTGATTTCTCAAACAATCCTACATTATCCCCTACACACCCTTGATGATTTTGCCTTTTTTATTTGGCTCCAACCTCTTTAAGACTTCTGATTTTTTTTAAATTTCGGCTTTAAATTATCGAATCAACTGATATTTTCCATCTGAAACTACTGTAAAATGTTAATTTCGGGCTACTTGAATTATCGACCAAGTACACTTCTGAGAAAAAACTACTAGTGATATCAATCAAAAGTGTTGTCTGAAACAGTGTTTTATTAGTATTGTTTAGCGTATGGCATAGAATTTAGCAG
This sequence comes from Sabatieria punctata, assembly GCA_030248155.1. Taxonomy (NCBI): domain Eukaryota; kingdom Metazoa; phylum Nematoda; class Chromadorea; order Araeolaimida; family Comesomatidae; genus Sabatieria; species Sabatieria punctata. Next base: position 88,563 of record JASANB010007624.1, on the reverse strand, counting down.
GTTTGTTTCTGATAAGAGCGTGAAGTCAAAGAGTTCCGGCAGGAATTCCGGTCGATCGCTATAGGTTATCTTATCTCGAAAAAAATTGGATTAGATTCGATCGAAGGGGATTTGTCTGGAAGGGGTGAGGAGGGTATCGCCGAATGCCTAGTGAACAACGTACGTAGTAAATATTATGCTAGTCTTGCTTGTGCTAGTCATACCGTTATTGTTTCCTTCCCATGCTTACACGACACCAACCGAAGGTTTTTGAAGACTCAAAAATCAGTGTTCGAAGTAAAAAAAATTCGACATTACTGGTTTCTTCGTACACAGTAGTTGATGTACTTATAATATAAATCATAAGAAGTCTGTGGAGTTTCAGCCAAGTACCAGTTCCAAGTTCCACCGTTGTTTCTCGGAGACGGCAGTGGAGAAATTGGAGTCTGGCGAGTACGAACACAGACTCGAAAACCGACATCTGGTCGGCGATTTGTCGAGGGTAGGTTCTCCTTTACTGTTCGTATCTTTTGTCTATTGATTACTGTGCGGTGCTAACAGTTAGTTACCGGTTGCAGAGCCATTGCTTGCCATTGGTGGAGCGCCCGGACCCCAAGGTGGTCGACCTCAAGTGTATCAGTGCTCAAACGGTTAGTGCTTTTGTAGTATTGCATTGAGTTCAATGATCAGTAGCTCAGTTTTTACTTCTTTTTAAAGCCAGACTCCTGTAAAACGGTATTTAACTGGCTTAATAATGGCATAATGGTAATCTACGTAACGGTAAAATTGTACATCTAGATCTGCCATACATGTAACAGGGGGGTCTGCCCCCCTCCACCCGACTTAGGCCAGACCCCCCGGATGGGACCCCCGAGACGATTTTTCAGACCCCTCACCTCACATCCGATTTATCTGGCAAGTAATTTTTTGACCAAATTTTGCCTTTTTTTTCTATTTCAGTCACAAAAATTGCAAAAATAAATATTTTCTAAGGTTAACCCTCTGTTAAGTGCAACCAGAAAGCAGTAGAAGTATCTAGACAAGTAGAATAAGCAGTTCCTTACAATCTACAAGCTACTTATTGATTAATTCACGCAAACTCGCTTTGTTTAAAACCGACCCGTAGCCCGAGTTTTCAAAATAGCGAGTCTTTCAAGTTGAACCGGGCCTACTAGCGGCCGGAAAAATGGCAGCAAAAGCTAGAGAGAAGAGGGGTTTAAAGTTCGTCTGTTTAGTTGTCGTGTCTACTGAGACAAAAGAGAGGGGACAAGGTAGAGCTGGAGCGTCGACAACTCCATCTGGTCGACTGTCGCTACCCCTACGAGTTCAAAGGCGGCCACATCGAAGGTGCCATCAGTGTGTTCGAGGAGTCGACCTTAGTGGAGAGGTTCTTCTCTCGCCAGACGCTCGCTCACGCCTGTCAGGACTCTTCTATAGACACAGACTCCATTCTCGTCTTTTATTGCGAGTACTCGCAGGAACGCGGACCGAAAATGTAATAGAGACACTATTAATAATATTAATATAAAGTGGTGTCTGTTTGAAGGTTTCGCAAGTTGCGCTCTCGCGACCGCAAAATGAACCCCTACCCCAGTCTGTTTTATCCGGAGGTCTACTTGCTGGACGGAGGCTACAAGAACTTCTTCGAGAATTATCCGGTTGGTTGCTTTTTTTATTATCTTTGTTGATGCACAGCACAGCATACATGTAACAGCTCCGGGCCGACCTGGGGGGTAGAGGGGTTTGCTCAGGTGGGTGGTCGAGGGAGGTTTCGCCCAGAGGGGTCCCAAATTTATAAAAGCTCCAAAATGCCTGGAAATGCGTTTTTAGCACTTTTTTTCAGTAAGGACGCTAAAAATCACTATTTTAAGCTGCCAAACAGCGTTTTAGAGCTAAAAACAAACAAAAAATGACAAAAAGGGCTTCCAAAAACACCGATTTATCAGCTGTGGAAATGCCAAATTCGGTTTCCAAAGGCGTTTCAAGCGAATTTTAGGCTAAAAATTCGTGATTTCTGAGCCAGTTCGTTAGTACTGGAGCCCAGACATGGGCAAAGGGGGGCTGAGGGGGGTTGGCCCCCCATCAGGCTCTGATCTACCCCCATCAGCCGGCCGCTACCCCCCATCAGGAATTTTTGGGAAGAATTTTGTATAGAAAATTATGATAAAAAAATGCCTGGAATAGGCGTAAATGAGCTCAGAATAGCTAATTTTAACTTATTTTAGTGAAAAATAAGCCAGAAAAACCCTGATTTTCGTCAAAAATCGGACTTTTTGGCTTACCACCTCCTCAGCCCCCCATCAAGCGCTCCTACCCCCCATCAGCCCCCCCCCTCAGGAATTGAAAATTCTACCCCCCCCCCATCAGCCGAAATGCTAGCCCATGTCTGCTGGAGCCACTACTAGTACTTGTATTCAGACATGGGCTAGCATTTCGGCTGATGGGGGGGGTAGAATTTTCAATTCCTGAGCGGGGGGTAGGATCGCCTGATGGGGGGCTGAGGGGGTGGTAAGCCAAAAAGTCCGATTTTTGGCGAAAATCAGGGTTTTTTGGCTTATTTTTCATTAAAATAAGTTAAAATTAGCTATTCTGAGCTCATTTACGCCTATTCCAGGCATATTTTTAAAATAATTTTTATACAAAATTCTTCCCAAAAACTCCTGATGGGGGGTAGCGGCCGACTGATGGGGGGTAGATCAGAGCCTGATGGGGGGCCAACCCCCCTCAGCCCCCCCCCCTTTGCCCATGTCTGCTTGTATTTTTTGGGTCCGGGGGTCCCGTAACCGCTCTCGGGGTAGGGGGGGTGAGGGGGTTGGCCTTTTCAGCTAGGGAGTAACCCCCAAACCCCCTAGTACATGTATGGACACAAAAGTTAAAAGCAAGACTAAACCTGTAATATATAGATACGTAGGACTAGCAGTAAAGTAAAATATTGTATTGCAGGACTTGTGCGAGCCACGCGGCCACACGCGGATGGCCGACAAGAAGTTCAGTTCAGAGTTGCGCAAGTTTAAAAAGAGCAAATCGTTCGCCGGCGTCACTCCGGAATTCGGTTCCGGTCTCCGGAGGCCGGGGCTCCAGCGCGGTCTCTTCAAGTCCTAACCGGCCGTTCCGTTCCATTCAAATTTTCTACCAGCCGCTGTATCTAGCTTATTATCTACATACCTGTACACTCTACCGAGACCCCGTGCTTTTACCTATGTGCATGGCGTGGCGTGGCGGCGCGTGGCGTGCATTCCTAAGTGTATTTTGCTCTTCTTGTTGTGTCTAGTTGTTGTACTTACTGTACCTACTTTTTTTTGGCTAACCAACCTGTAGTTTAGGCTTTCTTCTTGCAACAAAAGCAGCAAAAATCATTTCAACAACTGGTCTAGTTTTACAACTGTTCGCGAGTGTTGTAACTTCCTTTAAAATCTACTTATTTGGTTTGGCTGGACTGTCCTAGAGAGTGGTAATTAATTAATTAGCAAGAGAACTAATTTAGCTAAAAGTAGCTCTGTCATAATTGGCTCTTTAGTGTGATTTTCATTATCATCTTTCTTATTTATGATGACTTGTAAGGTTGCCATGTCAATAAAAGATAGTTTCCCTCTCTGTCTCATGACCCCTTGACCTCTGACCGGCTATCTTTTTACGGCCGGCTCAGACAGAGATTGAGAGATAGATGACTTACTGTGATAGCGAGCGCATTGCTAACTGTCTACAGACTGGTTTAGGGAAGGTCTACACAACAAAAACACGGTTTTCTTTTAGTTTATCTATAAGCACTAACGCGCCAGCGCTCGCCCTCTTAGTTTTTGGGGCGGCGCCCTTAGTTAGGTTAGCTTTTGGGGCCGCCCTCTCCGTACTAGGGCGACGCGCTCGCGCTCCCCTTTATATGTAGGACTTGGGCCCGCGCACATTTTTAAAAATTGAATCTTTAATAACTCTGGAATACAGGGATGTTGAGGGCTTGGGTTTGGTGTGTGGTGAGGCAGGTAGGTTGGTGATGTGTACTGGTAGTTAGGGGTGGATAGCTTTAATTGGCCTTGAGTAATTAGCAATTGAAAAAAAAAGTTTGACTTTTGAGGGGTGGGGGGGGCAGGACCATTCCAAAGAATGGTACTTAGCGCGAATTTCTGGGACACTGGTAGGTTGTGGAAGGTAAAGTTTCCCAGGGTCATGATGGGGCAACATTAGGCTTTCTTGTGGTAGGAATTTTTTTTGCATAGGTACCCTGGAGCGTGCAGTAGGAGTGCGTTTGTTGCATAATCGCATTGCCATCGGTGAAGTTCCCTGGGTTTGTTTGTGAATTTGTTGGTTAGTAGCTTGTTAGAAGCAGAAAAATCGGGGCTCGGGGTAGTGAGGGGTGAGATGGAATCGGTTAATAGGTTCAAGAGTTATGGGTCCCCAAAGTTGGTTGGAGCGTCACTTTTTTCGGGAGCGCTGTTTGTTTCACTATGGATTTTGTAAGCGTGTTTTGTTTATTAAAATTTCTTCCGCACCATGGGGAGGTTTTGGCGGGAAATTTGGATTGTTGTAACGTTCTGGCATAGGTGGTTAGATGTAGGATTCGCCCTGCTGTCTCCTTGCGACAATAAATTGAATATGGAGGGGTGTTACCCTTACTTAGGGTACTTTCCATTGTTGTAGCGTTCCCCCAGGAATGATTGATTCTTGTGTAGGGCTAGATGTAGGCTTCGCCCTGCTGTCTCATTGGCACAATTATTGTGTATGGAGGGGGTGTTACCCTTACTTGGGGTACTTTCCATTGTTGTAGCGTTCCCCCAGGAATGATTGATTCTTGTGTAGGGCTAGATGTAGGCTTCGCCCTGCTGTCTCGTTGGCACAATTATTGTGTGTGGAGGGGGTGTTACCCTTACTTGGGGTACTTTCCATTGTTGTAGCGTTCCCCCCAGGAATGATTGATTCTTGTGTAGGGCTAGATGTAGGGTTCGCCCTGCTGTCTCGTTGGCACAATTATTGTGTATGGAGGGGGTGTTACCCTTACTTGGGGTACTTTCCATTGTTGTAGCGTTCCCCCAGGAATGATTGATTCTTGTGTAGGGCTAGATGTAGGCTTCGCCCTGCTGTCTCATTGGCACAATTATTGTGTATGGAGGGGGTGTTACCCTTACTTGGGGTACTTTCCATTGTTGTAGCGTTCCCCCAGGAATGATTGATTCTTGTGTAGGGCTAGATGTAGGCTTCGCCCTGCTGTCTCGTTGGCACAATTATTGTGTGTGGAGGGGGTGTTACCCTTACTTGGGGTACTTTCCATTGTTGTAGCGTTCCCCCCAGGAATGATTGATTCTTGTGTAGGGCTAGATGTAGGGTTCGCCCTGCTGTCTCATTGGCACAATTATTGTGTATGGAGGGGGTGTTACCCTTACTTGGGGTACTTTCCATTGTTGTAGCGTTCCCCCAGGAATGATTGATTCTTGTGTAGGGCTAGATGTAGGCTTCGCCCTGCTGTCTCATTGGCACAATTATTGTGTATGGAGGGGGTGTTACCCTTAAGGGTACTTTCCATTGTTGTAGCGTTCCCCCAGGAATGATTGATTCTTGTGTAGGGCTAGATGTTGGGTTCGCCCTGCTGTCTCGTTGGCACAATTATTGTGTATGGAGAGGGTGTTGCCCCTACATGGGGTACTTTCCATTGTTGTAGTTTTCCCCCAGGAATGATTGATTCTTGCGTGGGGCTAGATGTACGGTTCGCCCTGCTGTCTTGTTGGCACAATTGTTGTGTATGGAGGGGGTGTTACCCCTACTTGGGGTACATTCCATTGTTGTAGTGTTCCCCCAGGAATGATTGATTCTTATGTGGTGCTAGTTGTAGGGTTCGCCCTGCTGTCTCGTTGGCACAATTATTGTGTATGGAGGGGGTGTTACCCTTACTTGGGGTACTTTCCATTGTTGTAGTGTTCCCCCAGGAATGATTGATTCTTGCGTAGGGCTAGATGTTGGGTTCGTCCTGCTGTCTCCTTGCAACAATAATTGAATATGGAGGGGGTGTTACCCTTACTTAGGGTACTTTCCATTGTTGTACTGTTCCCCCAGGAATGATTGATTGTTGCGTAGGGCTAGCTGTTGGGTTCGCCCTCCTGTCTCCTTGCGACAATAATTGAATATGGAGGGGGTGTTACCCTTACTTAGGGTACTTTCCACTGTTGTAGCATTCCCCCAGGAATGATTGATTCTTGTGTAGGGCTAGATGTAGGCTTCGCTCTGCTGTCTCATTGGCACAATTATTGTGTATGGAGGGGGTGTTACCCTTACTTGGGGTACTTTCCATTGTTGTAGCGTTCCCCCAGGAATGATTGATTCTTGTGTAGGGCTAGATGTAGGCTTCGCCCTGCTGTCTCGTTGGCACAATTATTGTGTATGGAGGGGTGTTACCCTTACTTGGGGTACTTTCCATTGTTGTAGCGTTCCCCCAGGAATGATTGATTCTTGTGTAGGGCTAGATGTAGGCTTCACCCTGCTGTCTCGTTGGCACAATTATTGTGTATGGAGGGGGTGTTACCCTTACTTGGGGTACTTTCCATTGTTGTAGCGTTCCCCCAGGAATGATTGATTCTTGTGTAGGGCTAGATGTAGGGTTCGCCCTGCTGTCTCGTTGGCACAATTATTGTGTATGGAGGGGGTGTTACCCTTACTTGGGGTACTTTCCATTGTTGTAGCGTTCCCCCCAGGAATGATTGATTCTTGTGTAGGGCTAGATGTAGGGTTCGCCCTGCTGTCTCATTGGCACAATTATTGTGTATGGAGGGGGTGTTACCCTTACTTGGGGTACTTTCCATTGTTGTAGCGTTCCCCCAGGAATGATTGATTCTTGTGTAGGGCTAGATGTAGGCTTCGCCCTGCTGTCTCATTGGCACAATTATTGTGTATGGAGGGGGTGTTACCCTTAAGGGTACTTTCCATTGTTGTAGCGTTCCCCCAGGAATGATTGATTCTTGTGTAGGGCTAGATGTTGGGTTCGCCCTGCTGTCTCGTTGGCACAATTATTGTGTATGGAGAGGGTGTTGCCCCTACATGGGGTACTTTCCATTGTTGTAGTTTTCCCCCAGGAATGATTGATTCTTGCGTGGGGCTAGATGTACGGTTCGCCCTGCTGTCTTGTTGGCACAATTGTTGTGTATGGAGGGGGTGTTACCCCTACTTGGGGTACATTCCATTGTTGTAGTGTTCCCCCAGGAATGATTGATTCTTATGTGGTGCTAGTTGTAGGGTTCGCCCTGCTGTCTCGTTGGCACAATTATTGTGTATGGAGGGGGTGTTACCCTTACTTGGGGTACTTTCCATTGTTGTAGTGTTCCCCCAGGAATGATTGATTCTTGCGTAGGGCTAGATGTTGGGTTCGTCCTGCTGTCTCCTTGCAACAATAATTGAATATGGAGGGGGTGTTACCCTTACTTAGGGTACTTTCCATTGTTGTACTGTTCCCCCAGGAATGATTGATTGTTGCGTAGGGCTAGCTGTTGGGTTCGCCCTCCTGTCTCCTTGTGACAATAATTGAATATGGAGGGGGTGTTACCCTTACTTAGGGTACTTTCCACTGTTGCAGCATTCCCCCAGGAATGATTGATTCTTGTGTAGGGCTAGATGTAGGCTTCGCTCTCCTGTCTCATTGGCACAATTATTGTGTATGGAGGGGTGTTACCCTTACTTGGGGTACTTTCCATTGTTGTAGCGTTCCCCCAGGAATGATTGATTCTTGTGTAGGGCTAGATGTAGGCTTCGCTCTGCTGTCTCGTTGGCACAATTATTGTGTATGGAGGGGTGTTACCCTTACTTGGGGTACTTTCCACTGTTGTAGCGTTCCCCCAGGAATGATTGATTCTTGTGTAGGCCTAGATGTAGGCTTCACCCTGCTGTCTCGTTGGCACAATTATTGTGTATGGAGGGGGTGTTACCCTTACTTGGGGTACTTTCCATTGTTGTAGCGTTCCCCCAGGAATGATTGATTCTTGTGTAGGGCTAGATGTAGGCTTCGCCCTGCTGTCTCATTGGCACAATTATTGTGTATGGAGGGGGTGTTACCCTTAAGGGTACTTTCCATTGTTGTACTGTTCCCCCAGGAATGATTGATTGTTGCGTAGGGCTCTAGCTGTTGGGTTCGCCCTGCTGTCTCGTTGGCACAATTATTGTGCATGGAGGGCGTGTTACCCTTACTTGGGGTACTTTCCATTGTTGTAGTGTTCCCCCAGGAATGATTGATTCTTGCGTAGGGCTAGATGTTGGGTTCGTCCTGCTGTCTCCTTGCAACAATAATTGAATATGGAGGGGGTGTTACCCTTACTTAGGGTGCTTTCCATTGTTGTACTGTTCCCCCAGGAATGATTGATTGTTGCGTAGGGCTAGCTGTTGGGTTCGCCCTCCTGTCTCCTTGCGACAATAATTGAATATGGAGGGGGTGTTACCCTTACTTAGGGTACTTTCCACTGTTGTAGCATTCCCCCAGGAATGATTGATTCTTGTGTAGGGCTAGATGTAGGCTTCGCTCTGCTGTCTCGTTGGCACAATTATTGTGTATGGAGGGGTGTTACCCTTACTTGGGGTACTTTCCATTGTTGTAGCGTTCCCCCATGATGACCGGGGCTCCTTTTCCCCAGGAATGATTGATTCTTGTGTAGGGCTAGATGTAGGGTTCACCCTGCTGTTTTGTTGGCACAATGATTGATTATGGAGGGGGAGTTACCCTTACTTAGGGTACTTTCCATTGTTGTAGTGTTCCCCATGGAATGATTGATTGTTGTGTAGGGCTAGATGTAGGGTTGGCCCTGCTGTGGCGTTGGTAGAATGATTGAGTATGGAGGGGTGTTAACTTTACTTGGGTTAGTTTCCACTCTTGAGCTCTCATTTAGCTCAGTTCAAGTATGATGGTGCTGAGTGGATTGCAAGTGTAGTGTGCAAATTTTGCAAGTTTTTGCAAGTGTAATGTGCAAATTTTGTAACTTTTTAAACCTGCTTTGTAACATAGACGTTATTGTAGTTAAATTGGAGATTTTGATTAGCTGAGTGGGAATATGATAGTGGCACTGGTAATCCATATGCAGTGTCATTCTAGGAGGCAATGTTTTGGCACCACCACTGAACACGCAGATGGAGCGTACGATTTCATCATGTATCAGCCACTTTACGCCCTTTATGGTACTGGCACGATATAAGGTGCCGGTACCTATAGTAAGCCCCCAACGTTTGAGGACTGTCGTAGTACTATAATATATGGTGGCGGGATTCGTCCACTGTGACGGTACGGTACCACTTCATTCAAATTTCGTACCATATATGGTAGTCGTACCATAGGATGCATGTAGGATATATGGTACCGGTACCCGTGGTCATGGGTCATGTCGTGCTAGTACCATAAACAGCATAAGCTGCCTCATGGTGTAAGGCCTCTGTGGTGAACGTGGAGGCCGTTGGGCTCTGTAAGCGGCCAGTGCTGATCGGAGCTTCAAGAAGCTAATAAAAGTTTCGGAAATCTCGGCAAAGTTCCACTTTGCCTCGCAAAGTGGCAGGGTGCTTAGTTTTTGGATTACGTACAGTCGAGCATAAAAGGATCGGAAACCTATTTAGGCCTAATGGTGCTTACAGTATGGCCAAGAAATAATCCTATAGTATGAGGGATTCTTCAAAAGCTTACCTTAAATAATCTAACAAAACATTTAAGAGTAAAAAAATTTACGATTGCACTGTCTAATTTTTGAGTAAGAGTAAAGAAGGTGGCCTAAAAACTAAATCCGGCGTTCGGGTCCACCTTTCTGATTCTGTGGTAACAATTTAAAATTGGTGTTGAAATATAGCCGTTTTGTGAATTAACTTGAACGCCGGATTTAGTTTTTAGGCCACCTTCTTTACTCTTACTCAAAAATTAGACAGTGCAATCGTAAATTTTTTTACTCTTAAATGTTTTGTTAGATTATTTAAGGTAAGCTTTTGAAGAATCCCTCATACTATAGGATTATTTCTTGGCCATACTGTAAGCACCATTAGGCCTAAATAGGTTTCCGATCCTTTTATGCTCGACTGTACGTAATCCAAAAACTAAGCACCCTGCCACTTTGCGAGGCAAAGTGGAACTTTGCCGAGTTTATTATTTTCAGCGCGTTTCCTTATTGAAATAATTCTCTACCTGTTTTCCACAGCTTCACAATGTACAGGGTGTGTCAAAAAAAAACAACCCAGCAGATTTTTTGCTGTAGCAACCGCAAATCTCTACCGATTTGAATGAATCCTGCTTTAAATGAAAGATAAATAAATTCTTGAACGATTGGTGTAGCATTTATTAAGATGCGTTGCTTAGTTCCTGAGATAATTGCTTTAAAAATCAAAACAGAAATTTTGGCAGTGAAAAACAGAGATTAAAACAACCCAGCAGATTTTTTACTGTAGCAGCCGCAAATCTCAACCGATTTCAGTGAGTCCTATTTTATATGAAAGATAAATTAATTCTTGAAAGATTGGTGAAGCTTTTATTAAGATAAGATGCTTAGTTCCTGAGATATTTGCACTCAAATTCAAAACAGATTTTGGCAATGAACAAGAGCGATTTTTATTAATCTGTTGCACTTCATAATAAAACCGATTCCTACTGCTCAGGGCTAACGTAACGAGGTTTTTCTGGTGCCACACATGCTTGGTTACTTCATTTGTAAAAGTCTTGTTGCCCCTCAGCAGTAGGAATCCGTTATCCGTTTTGTTGTGAAGTGCAACGGAATCGTTCTTGTTCACTGCCAAAATCTCTGTTTTGAGTTTGAAGGAAAATATCTCAGGAACTAAGCATCGTATCTTAATAGGGCCTTCACCAGTCTTTCAATAATTTATTCGGCTTTCATTTAAAGCAGGATTCATTCAAATCGGTTGAGATTTGCGGTTGCTACAGCAAAAACTCTGCTGGGTTGTTTTTTTTGACACACCCTGTATTTTTCATATTGAAATCAAAGAAATTGAATTAGCAGGATTATATAGGCTTCAAAATTAGCTCTTCCACAAATTCCAAATTCTGAAAAATATCGGGTATTGGGTTTTCCGATATTCTTTCATCTCTAGTGTATCGTTGATATAGAGTACGTAAGCAAAACAAACAAAAATAGACTGCAGATTTAGTGCGTCAATTTGAAGTTCAGTACTGAACCTGTAACTCCTAATTTAACCGCTCAACGCCCCATTTTTCAGCCGGGTCGATAGATAATCCTGACGAACTAGAACTACTATCCAACCATCTTTTCTTCACTGCTTCTTGATAAACTTTGGCCAAGGCAGTCTTCTCTTTAGTAGCAGCTCGTATGTTTCTGCGCGGATAAGAGGGGCCCGGTAAATTTGGATCCAGCTCCTGACCGTCCCACCTCTTTCTATAAATAACTTTGGTGGTGGTAGTGGAGGGCTTTTGATGAAGACCAGTTATAAAAAATAGTCTATCCTTTCCTATTCCTCCACTAGTCTTCTTATCTCCTCTCAGAAACAAAACTTTCGCTCTTTGCTTTTTCGGAGTCACGAACCGAACGCGTCTAGGCGGCTGAGGAGCATTGCTGGGCCACTTCAATCCGATGCTTTCTACGAAAACTTTGCACACACCGACCAGTTCTCTGCGCAAATGCTTCGAAGTAGCGAAGAGTATGAGTGGATTGTCACAGAAGACAAACATGCGCAAAGCGGTGCCCAGAGCTGTTCTGTTAACTCCAAATCTCTGCGGGTTTAGCAAAAGGTTGTAGAGCACAAGTAGATTGCTTGCAATGAGAAGAAAAGACAGCAGAAATCCCTCCAAAGCCATGTGAACTTCGTATTTTTCGCTGGCGGACAACAAAGTGCCGGGTTTGAGCAACTGTAGAGCCATTATTATGAAGAGACCAAATGTGGTCATCGCTATGGCAGCTTGACTGGTTGTCTTAAGGGCGATGTAGAATTTGCTTGAACTGCACAGTCGCAAAACTGCTGTTCCGTTCACAACGGTTGACTAAAATTTTCATAGATGCGTAGCTCTAGATTTTCAACCAAGTTGCTGTTTTGATTTGATGGTGGGGTGGGCAGACGTAAACTAAGAAGAGTTCACCTGTCTTTTGGCTAGTCTTGGTTTATTTTTCTTTAAATAGCTTGGTGAAAAAAAGATATTTCTGAGCTGTTATACACTTTTATATTACGTATTTTTCTATTAAAAGTCTGCCAAACAGTTCCTATGGGCGCGACGTCGATCGCTAGCACACATCGGCGGGGGTTAGGGGGTTTACACCCTCCCTTCGGGCGGCCATACAGTACCCCTTTCCCACCCCTTCCCGGTAAGAGAAAATTTTCGTTTTTTAAGGCGATTTTTGGACTTTTTCGGGAATCCCCCAAGACCTCTAGACGCCTCTGGATTTCTCCGGCAGATGTATGCTCGCTAGTGGGTGACCTAAACTGAGCTGGCTAAAACAACTTATACTAAGTACCTGCAACTGAGGCAGCAGTATGGGAGATGCCATGAGAACCGCGCTAAACCAAGGTAGAATCGCTAGCAGAATTGTGCCTCGATTTGAAAATACCTGAAAACCTTCTTCGTGAAATGCGCACCTCAAAACAGTGACACACCCAGGACTTTCCCTTCTAGGTGTGCCAAACTGTGAAGAGGCCTAATTGTTCTGTCACCGACCTAACCATGATGAGGAAATTTTCAAAGATTATTCTTATATTTGGCCTTTTTTGCCTGTGGGGGCAAACGTCAAGTCCCCTATTATCATACATGTAACAGGTCATCCGCCGATGGGGGGAGGGGGGTTGGGGGGGTCTGGCGCCGGCCGGGGGGGTCTGAGCCAAAATTTTGGGAGGGGGTAGGGCACTAAAAAACGCTCAAAAATCGAAAAAATCGCAATTTGTGGGCTAAAAATCGCCAAAAATCGCTAATTTGGCCTGAAATACAGCTAAAAAGTGCTGTTTTGCAGGCGATTTTGGCATTTTTTGTGTCTGAAATTGAAAAAATTGCAAAAAATTGCTCAAAAATTCACTTGCCAGAAAAATCGGAGGGGGGGGGGTCGGCGAAATCGTCTCGGGGGGGGGCTGGCCTAAGTCGGGTGGGGGGCAGACCCCCCTGTTACATGTATGCCTATTTATCCCTTAGGTACGGACCGGGGACAAGTTCATTTTTCCATTTTTGGGGACATTCACTTTTGGGGACAACCTTCCGAAATGAAAGGGCACAATTGTCTCCTGGGGAAACCGCCGGGACGAAAATTTGCATAAATTATCCTTCAAAAACGCATTTAAACGGTACCGTGGGCGTGAAATAAATAAATTTTAACAGTTTTAGTCGTTTGAAGAGGCCTAAACCGATTTTTTTCACAGATTAACGTATATAAAATAAGGGTCGCCCCAAAAAGATGTCCCCATCCGAGTCACTTCCCTTCGAGGGGACAATTGTCCCATCCTCACTTGTATGTACCCCACCGGAGCTTTTGCTGTCATATTTATGTAGATGTATGTATGTACGTTTACAGTGCAATAGGAAACAAAACAAAATAAAGTCTACCTGAATGGCCCGACGAGGCGCTAGCAGAAAGAGAAATCTGTTAATGGCAATAATTAACAATCCAAAGCAGTTTCCAAATACCAAAGCAGATCGGAACATCCTGACAGCGGTTTGAAACGAGGCTGAGCTTTGTACGGGCAGCGCCACTAAGGAAAAGGGTAAAACAGTGGATGCAATCAAATCGTGGAGTGTCAGAGAAAAGACCAACCAGACAAAACTCGACTTCCTGCATCGCAAAAGCACTATTAATAACAAAGTGTTGAGGGGGCAGCCCAGTACTGTTAGTAGGATAACTATCATTCTTACTGACTTTTTTAGTTTCGCAGCTCTGCTGCTGTCACCTGTCAGCTGAGGTGCAAATGAACTAATTAATCAGCCAACACTAATTAACTTCCATTGTCTTTTCACAAATCTTTTGTTCCCTGTCGGTTCGGTTGACGCAAGCTTTCACGGAAATGCGCAAAAGGACTGCAAGGCAGTACATGCAGTTAGAGATGGGAACGGAAATTAATTTACGTGCCCCTCTCTATGAGCACTGACTACAGTAGCAGTGAAGCCACTGCCAATAGTACAGTGCAATTTAGAGATGGGAACGAAAATAAAATTTACGTGTCCCTCTCTATGAGTGACCACTGCACTTGCATGTCGTTCGTAGTGAACCCTGTAGACAAAGTACCTGACCAGGTCGTTCCGATCCGATCCGATGTGGCTTAGGGGCCGTACGATGTACAGCCCTAGGATCAGACCTGCTCGGTCCATTTCGCGACCCTGATATCGTCATCTCGGACGCTGTGCCCTTCTTTCACTGCCAAGCCACTCCTAGCCATGCTGTTGGGTGCCTAGTCACTAAGAGAGTGCCTGGCGTGGTGACGTCATGGTGCTGTCAGCTCCCAACGGCCGCCCGGCCAGTGGCACTAAACCGGTATAGGCCTTTATTGCTGGTTTCTCAGACAGCCCCTAACGTCGTTGATCTTCTTTTCCTCCAACACAAGCATGCTTTGGGGGGCGGCTTTCGGTTTCAGATCCAGTCGGTTCCCATTTACCTACTCGCTGTAACCAGCTTTCGGTGGTCTGGGTGAGGCCATGTGCCGGCCGACCACCAGCTCTTTGCGGCAAGAAACTTGCCGCGCCCAGTTTGTGAACACACGACGTCGCGCACAGTGGTTTTGCGGCCTAAACCAGGTCGTTCTTACTTGTGCAAGCGCTGCGCATCGTGCGAGTACGGTAATTTCTGTTGTATACACTGTATAGTAAGCGTTTGATGCAGATTTGTTAGATGAAAAAAATAAGCAACATATGGCTTAGAATGGAATGTGAAATAGTAACAGCTTGTCTGTTTACATCTTAAATTCAAAATTTATGTTCTCAAATACAATAGAACAACTGCTGATTTCATTAGGGTAAGGTACCTATATAACATTACATATCTGCAGTTGCAATAAGAGTTCTATTATGTTGTTTTGCACGTTTTGAACATGAGACCCTTAAAACTGTCTCTGTTTTCCCTTTCTGCTGTAGTGTGTGGTAAGTACGTTGATACAGTAGAGTAGCGTATCTATTTAGGGCCGTAGGGGCTTACACCCCTTTGCGGTGGAGATGGGAAGGGAAAAAATCTGTCAGAAATATGGGAAATTATGTCTCAAACCTGGCTATTTTGTGCTGAAAGATGCCTTTTAAACGAGATTTTGAAGGCTAATTTTACACAATTCTCTTGCTCTGGTTGGGCCGCCTAACCATACATGTTAATACCTGTTTACACCCCTTTACAAGATATGCCACTGTGTGCAGTAGGCAGTGGCGTGCCCAGGGGGTGTAGGGTGTGTACCTTGCGGTAGAGGTAGGGAGGAAAAATTAGACAAAAATAAGAGAATTGAATTAATTATATAATAAAACTGTTTATTTTCGGGTTAGAATACCTTTTAAATGCGTTTTCAAAGGCTAAATTTTCAAAAATTTCTCGCCCTGGTCGGGCAGTATCCCAACCAAGCTACTTTAAACTACTAAAACTTGTAATTTCTGTCAATTTTAAGCTCAGAATGCTTTTTAAACACGTTTTTGAAGGCTAATTTTGCGAAATTTTCTCACCCTTGTTGGGCAGCGGCCCAACCAGGCAACTTCAAAATTTACACCCCCTTTGCAAAATCCTGGGTACCTACGCCACTGGCAGTAAGTATTTGATAGTCACTCAGGGAAATAATCACTTTAGCTTTCAAATAGCTTTCAGAATCAATACTCATCGGGGTCAAAATAGAAACTAAATTTTACTCAAGCGAAAAAGAAAATATTTTTGCCCGTTTTAGTAAGCATTTTGAAAGCTATTAAGAAACGTAGTTTAAAACCACAAAATTTTAGTCTTGGCAAGCTCTGCAACAGAAGAAAAGAGCCGGCTATTGGTAACGATAGAAGTCTACTCAAACGGTAAATTAATCACTAAATATACTGGGAGAAAAGGAAAAAACTAAAAAGGCATTTTTAGGAACTGTCTTATCTCATGGTGATGAGGAGACTGAACCTGAAAAAGGGTTTTTTGACTGTGCTGAAATACTGCAAAACAGTTCAAGCTCCAAAAGCGGTGTCTACAAGATAAAACTGTTCGAAAGTTGCAAAGATCTCCCTGACACTGTCAATTGCACCACCGAAGTCTATTGCGACATGACTACGCTGGGCGGCGGTTGGACGGTTGTTTCAGTTGTCTTCCTTTTTTGGCAGTTGTTTTCTACTTTTTTTTAGGTCTTCCAACGTCGCTCCAACGGGTCTGTGGATTTCTACCGTAATTGGAAAGATTATCAACGTGGCTTCGGCTCTGCTGCTGGAGAATATTGGCTAGGTTTTGGCTTCTTTCTTGTAAATCACACACCACACCACACCACACCACACCACACCACACCACACCACACCACACCACACCACACCACACCACACCACACCACACCACACCACACCACACCACACCACACCACACCACACCACACCACACCACACCACACCACACCACACCACACCACACCACACCACACCACACCACACCACACCACACCACACCACACCACACCACACCACACCACACCACACCACACCACACCACACCACACCACACCACACCACACCACACCACACCACACCACACCACACCACACCACACCACACCACACCACACCACACCACACCACACCACACCACACCACACCACACCACACCACACCACACCACACCACACCACACCACACCACACCACACCACACCACACCACACCACACCACACCACACCACACCACACCACAACCAAATGCTTAGGCCAGGTACTAACGCCATACGTGACAAGCACTACCAATAGTGCGTATAACCGGGGTCTGCCGCCCCAACCTGATCGGGGACTAGTTCGCGAGACGACTTTTTTGTGGATTTTTTGCAGGTTTTTAGAGACTAAACCAGTTCAAATTGTCTGTAGAACAGCGCTCTTTGTTATGTTTAAAACAAAAAATAACTCTTAGGTAGATTTGAAATGTTTTTCTTCCTTACAGTACCTACCTTAGGTAGCGTATCCTGGCTGCACGCATTACTGACTGTAATAGGTACTTACTTAAGAGTCAGTTCGCGAGAGAATCGACCCTGCTATGTGCAAATCGAAAAATCGGCCATTGCTAAAACTTAGCTCTGGGGTCTCTAGTTTGGGGAAGTTGTACCTAACGATGACTTATGCTAAACCTGAAGAGCACAGCCTCCTGCGTGTCCTTGTTCGCCAGAGGCAGGCCTCGGAAGTAGGCTCACCAGCAAGCAAAACCGACCACTTGGGGTGTCATGTTTCACTGAGCATAACCTGCGATTCCGGCCAGATAGAACCTTGTAATTCATGTCAGTCGAATCGCCATGTCATGGGCTTTCTTTTGACATATAACACGAGCTTTTTTCTTGCTTCGTTCGGTCCCCACATCACGAAATTTGGAAAAAATCACGAAAATTCGGCATGGTGAAATTTACTAAATTGGATTTTTCTCGAAAACAAAAAATATACCCCCCTGGGAGATTGCTTTATTTTAAAGCCCCGCAAATTGTGCTTCTAACGGTGTATAGAAGTCAGCAAAATGTGTGACGGTGCAAGTTAAATCGCCGCTCAAAAGTCAAGGACAAGCAAAAATTGTCATATTTGGCGTTGTTTATGTATGTATGTATGTATGTATGTATGTATGTATGTATGTATGTATGTATGTATGTATGTATGTATGTATGTATGTATGTATGTATGTATGTATGTATGTATGTATGTATGTATGTATGTATGTATGTATGTATGTATGTATGTATGTATGTATGTATGTATGTATGTATGTATGTATGTATGTATGTATTGAAGAGATGTTTACTTGTTAGAGCCAACAAAGCAATGATTATACAGACTAGATGGAAGGGTTATATACACTCATCTTTCATCACTCCCCCTTGGATGAGGTAGTGATGAGTGGTGAAGCTGAACATTGGGACACATGGAACCGGTGGGCTTGGAAGACTTGGTAGGTGGGCTTGGTAGGCGGTAGGCTTGGTCAGCTGTGGAAGGTAGGTGGAAGATGGTAGACTTGGTCGGCTTGAAGGGACATAGACAGTGGGCTTGGTAGAGCTTGGATGGGTTGAGGAACGATGGAGTAGTGGTCGTGGTCATGGTCATGGTCATGGTCGTGGTCATGGTTGTGGTCATGGTTGTGGTCATGGTCGTGGTTGTGGTCATGGTCATGGCAGGAGTAGTGGTAGTGGTAGATGTAGTGGTAGTTGAAGAAGTAGTGGTAGTTGTAGGAGTAGTAGTGGTGGTAGTTGTAGTGGTTGTAGCAGAGGTGGTCATAGGAACGCGGGTAGTGGGACCCAACACAACACAATACTCCTGGGTCTTGGCACCAAATGAAGAGATGTTTACTTGTTAGAGCCAATGATTATACAGACTAGATGGAAGGATTATATACACACATATCTTTCAGTATGTATGTATGTATGTATGTATGTATGTATGTATGTATGTATGTATGTATGTATGTATGTATGTATGTATGTATGTATGTATGTATGTATTGTTCACATTGTATATTTGAGAATTCATATGTACAGTATACTGCCAACTCATTAGAGACAAGGCAATAAGCATCCAACCAACCAATGAAAATGTATGGCTCACTTTAATGTTAACAAGAATGTGTCTTGTGAAAAAGCAATAGCACTGGTAAGTTTTCAGTTTAACATTATGTTCACTAAACATGCAACAGACACACATCGTAACTCACACTGGTCAGACATCTCACGCCGGCTCCACAACGTTAAACCAATGGGGCCAGTTAATGTGGATCTTACATTGTAGTAGTAATAGCTGTGGCTACTATTGCAAAGCGTGGTTTGGTAGATTGCCTCAATAAACCTAGAATCATTACAGTGCAGTTAGCAATAGTTGAAAACCAATCCAAGAGGCAGTCAATGATTGATTGATAGTGATGACATACCATGCATCCCAGTCTTCATAATCATCAGATTTTTGGGTCACAAATATCTGTAGCTTTCTGATTTCTCCAATGTCAAAGTCATTTAGTGTAACGGTGTGGTTGGATGATGGGTGAATATAGTAGGGTAGTCCAGCAACAGCTTTCCGCAGACTATGAACATTTCCTCTTCCTTCTATGCCTTCTAGTGTAATGTAAGCTTTACGACGCCAAAATGTGACCCCAGCCCAATGAGCTGACCCAGTGAGCTGACAGACACAACCTGATGAAGTCCAAGTGCCTGGGCAGCGAGTTCAAAGCAGTGAAGAGTCTGATGAAGAAATGGAAGCTGATGAAACAGTCGTTTATTAGACTCCAAACCAACATGAGCTTTTTGATTGTCCGGAAGAAGGTTGTAGTCGAAAATACCAGTTTTATGGCAATCTCATCAGACACCTTATCAGTGGAACTCACCATATGCTGCCAGAAAGACAAACAATGCAAGATGTGGCACAGCAAATGTACCAGCAGAATCTGGAGAACATTTTCACAAGTTCAAATGACATTCATAGACAGATTGAGAAAGAAGTTGACACCAAAGAAGCAATAAGAAGCAATCAACAAACAGTCAATGCATCGCTGGACGTAAACCACTAGAATCTGGCTGGGCTCTGCGGGAATCTGTACTGAACATTCGGTTTAACTGGAACCAGGTGTCCTGGTTAGATGAAAAATTTGATGAAGGTCGTGTACAGCGAATGAAGCATAATGCAGGAACACTGGCGAAAGAAATGCCTTACGTTTGGGATTATACTGGTATGCACAACTATAATAACTGATGAATCAATGTTACCACACAGCTGATATTACCACCTCCATACACGTTTATGTTGCAGATAGCTCTGCACTTCGTTTCCAGCCTGATGAGTACCTTACAGACCAGCAAATTATGTCATACTTTTCCCGAAAAGCCCACAGTGATGGCAGGGGTGCCAGGCCAAACGGTCCTGCGCAAAAGTGACAGCGAACTGAAAGTAATAGTAATTACTATTTGTTCACTATATTGCTTCTTCATCACGGTTTGGCTTGCTGTGAATGAACTGTGGCGCAACAGAAATGGGTGACCTGCTTCTGACACTGATCTTTAGGACATTTCAGACCTTCTAGTTGTTGGCCTTTTGTTTGTGTTTTTCATCTACTCTGACTTTACTTACAGTTTCTCATGAATGGCCTAAATCAGGAAGTGTGAACATAACATAACATAACCTAACATATACATACATACATACATACATACATACATACATACATACATACATACATACATACATACATACATACATACATACATACATACATACATACATACATACATACATACATACATACATACATACATACATACATACATACATACATACATACATACATACATACATACATACATACATACATACATACATACATAAACAACGCCAAATATGCCAATTTTTGGATGTCCTTGACCTTTGAGCGGCTATTTAACTTGCACCGTCACACATTTTGGCGACTTCTATACACCGTTAGAAGCGCAATTTGCGGGGCTTTAAAATAAAGCAATGACTTATGCTCAGTGAAACATGACACCCCAAGTGGTCGGTTTTGCTTGCTGGTGAGCCTACTTCCGAGGCCTGCCTCTGGCGAACAAGGACACGCAGGAGGCTGTGCTCTTCAAGTTCAGCATAAGTCATCGTTAGGTACAACTTCCCCAAACTAGAGACCCTAGAGCTAAGTTTTAGCGATGGCCGATTTTTCGATTTGCACATAGCTGTGAAGAACAAGGGTCGATGTTCTCGCGAACTGACTCTTAAGGTGTATTGCTTTTCTAGGAAACGATGCGCTCTACTTTCTAACACAGAAGAAAAAGTATGAACTGTTGGTGAAAATTAAGGAAGTCAAGAAGGACTGTTGGCTGAATGCACAGTACGCAGGTTTTGAGATAAAAGACCGGGACAAATACACACTCAATCTGGAGAAGTTTCTGGGAGGCTCTGCAAGTATGTACTGTACACAGATCACGACTTCTTGTCTGCTCTTAGGGCAGTAGCGTGACTGTCTGACTGAACCGCAAAAATGCCCCTTTGAAACTCTATTTTTGCTTTAAAACATACAAAAAACCATATTATATCCGATAGAATAGAGCTCAAATGCATTTCTGAAACCCTATTTCGAGACTTTCAAACCCTAATTACGGTTCCGGAACCCTCTTTAGGGCCTCTGAAACTCTTATTTTCGATGTCAGGAACTCAATTTTGGTTTTTAGGGCTATTTCGGTATTTAGGGCTTCAGAAACTCACTTCAAAGTTGCCTTTTAGAGGACTCGTTAATACGGCATCACAACAATATGGCTTTCTCCAGCAAGGACCGGGACAACGACAAAAGTTATGGATCTTGCAGTCGACAATACAAAGGAGCCTGGTGGTACAGCAGATGTCACAATGCCAACTTGAATGCTGTCTACCCGAAAAAGAGTGGTTGTGGTCAGAAGAACTCAGAGTCACTCGTCTGGTACAGCGCCTGTCGCTTCCGGTACAGTTTCGAGAAAACGCAGATGATGATACGACCCGCTGACTTCAAGTAAATTGTTTAGAAAACTGTCATACTGCCTGCTCACTCAATCTTTTCCGTTTTATGTTAAAAAAGCCGGGGCAGCATGACTGGTGTCGTTATCCTTCTTGTTCTTGTTGAAGGAGAAGAAGGAGAAGAAGGATTGGTTCGATTTTAGCCTAAACGGTGCATTGAAAGCCCGCTGACACGGTGACATTGAATAAAGTTTGCAAATTTTTGTTCAAAATACAATACAGGGTGGGCAAAAAGCCAGCCCAGAAGATACTTTAACTGTACAGAGCAAAGCAATCGTAAATATCAACGCACACGCACACTCGCACACACACACACACACACGCACACGCACACGCACACGCACACGACAACGTGATAATACAAACACTCCTCGGAATCACGCATTATTTCAGTATGTACATGTACATGTACAAGAACTAGAACGATTAAAAACAACCCAGCTTTGCGGTTACGGCAGTAAAAAACCAGTTTGGATTGTTTTTTTATACCTGGTACTTCAAAAACGCTTAAAAATTCGTGAAAAAACCGTAATTTTTGCAAAACATTGTCAAAATCGCTAATTCTGGCTCAAATACAGCTTAAAAGTGCTTTTAGCAATTCCGGTCTCTGAAATACTAAAAAAATCTCAAGAGTTTGCTGAAAAAATTAGTTTTAGGAAAAATCGCCTACGGGGTGGCCTAAGGCGGGTTGAGGCAGACCCCCCAGACACCCTGTAGGTACGGTACATACATGTATAAATAACCTCTCTAATAGTAAAATAATCGTCTTAATTTAATTTTAATTCCGCTAACTTCAACATAAATTCAGAAATGCGCGACCAAAAAACGGCAATATTTGACCAACGCTAAAAAACAAATTTCTTTTGCAATAATGACCCTAATTAATTTTAAAACAATAGCAACCGAAAGCGAGTCGTCATGGGAGCAGTCAAAACAAAGCATACATAGAACCTAATATCAAGCACCTCTAAAAAGGTTTAGGTGCAAAATGTTGGCCATATCAATGTATCTGCAGGATAAAAGAAAGGCTAGGATAAGAAGGAATGAACAGAAACGACAAATCAAAGCCAAACAACGACTGGAGAGCAAACAAAGACAACAAAATCAAGCGTCCGGGTAAAATTTAACTCATGTTTCTAGAACTTTTATCTCTTTATCACCACTTTTTGGAAGGATCGAGGAAGAAAAATCGGTCAAAAATATAGGTAACCAATACTGTCAACCTTAAATTTTCATGCTCAGAATTTCTTTTAACCCATTTTAATTTTAAAATTCACCCTGGAGGCGAACATATTTTCTGTGTTCGGAGGCCTGTGAACGCGATCGCCTGTTTCGTTTTGCACAAGGAACACTAAGACTATAGTTAAGGTGTTCGCTGCATCTGGCCGAACAGCACCCGAACACCAGGCGAACACAAAAATGGCCAGGGCGGACACCCTCCGTCCGAACACCTCCCCGAACAACCCCTGAACACCTCCCAAATACCCCCCGAACACCTTAGAGATATTTTAGGAACAGTTTTGGGTCACTTTAGGGACACTTTAGAGACAATTTATGAACACTTTACATACACTGTACACTGGGGACATTTTAGGAACACTAAAATTGGTAAAATCGCCTGTCTTTTAGCTGTATTTGAGCCCGAATCAGCGACTTTTGACCGTTTTTTGGTGTCTCTAACTAAAGAGTCCCCAAAGTGTTCCTAAATTGTCTCTAAAGTGTCCCTAAAAGTGTCCCAAAGTCTCTAAAGTGTCCCTAAAATGTCCCTAAGGTGTTCTGGGGGGTGTTCGGGGGTATTCGGGGTGGTGTTTCGGGTTATTTGTAGGGTGTTCGGGGTGGTGTTTGGTGGGTGTTCGGAGGGTGTTCGTCGTGTGTTCGCCCAGCCCTTTTTTTGTGTTCGTCTGGTGTTGGAATCGTCGATTTTTGTGTTCATCTTGTGATTTAGGGTGGGTCGGCGAAAACTGGCGAACAGGGAAATTTCATGACGAACACCAACTTCGTGTTGTTGGGTGCAATCTGTGCCATATACGACACAGATGAATTTGAAAGGGTTCTAAATCCGTTTTTTAAAGGCTAATTTTTCAAAATTTTCTCATAAAATTTTACCTTTGCTAAATGCAGATACGTTCTTTCATTGCAGTCCAAATAACGAGATGCCGATTGAAATGAAACCAGAAAAAGGCCAGCAAAAACAACCTCTTCCAACTAAGCGTGGCAGTCAGAAGACAAAGAAGAAAATTTAGAATTGATTAGAAGACATTGTTTTCAACGGATTTTCATCCGTAGAGTGTCGCGAATTTTCGACTAAAAAGTCGATCGAGTTGATTTTTGCAAAATGCAGTTAACAGCTGACCCAAAAAGTGGCCGATAACCACTTCGCACAGACGGTCAAAAATTTGTAAACACTAACCACCGCCTATTTATCAGCGGTTAGCGTTTCTTGATTCGCAAAATTTCCGAAGTTTGAAATCCTAACTGTCGTGTTCTTGGATAACACACAGGACTTAGTAGAATTTTCATAAAACACAACGCATTCCAGTTAGGTAAATACCAAAACAAAACAATGATCAGGGAAGTGAATGTCACAAAAGAACGCATGCAGTATTTGAAGCTGTGCGCCTTGTCACCTCCCCAATCAGTTTGAGCTTTCCCGTATTGACAGACAGAGAGACAACACGAGTACTTCTTGGGTTTGGTCAAGCGTGGTGAACGGCGAGGAGAACCAGATCCAAATTGAGATTCTTTCAGAACTTGGCTATTTGACCGTTTAGGCTTGGGCTCACTATCACTACGAAACGGCTTTGCTTCATTTCTAGTTTCTACCTGTTGATCAGCCGTTGCTGTTGGGCTTAGCTTATAGTAAACTCCAGGATCAACGTCTTGCTGAGCGCCATAACGTGGACGAAGCTGTTCAATGTGTCGGCGCCACTTTGGGCCTTTAGGCCAAAATCGAACATTGAAGGATCTGGTACCAAAAACCTTGGTTACAGTAGCCGGGATCCATCGAGGGTCCTTGTCTTTCTTTGGTCCACACACAGTACAGAGCATAGCATGGAGCACCAATCAAATAAGTGTAGTTCAGTGTGGCTACAGGATGCATGTCTTCTTTAACTTGTGACTTGGTGGCTTCCTTGGCCTGCATGCCCTGCATCAGGGAAGTGAATGTCACAAAAGAACGCATACAGTATTAGAAGCTGTGCGCCTTGTCACTAGCCGCCATCGGCGTCGATCCTTATGGAGGATAAACATCGTATTACTACTTGCCGGGTTGGCGTGGATAAAGAGCCGCCATTCTCTGTTGTTGTTTGTTGTCGGCCATCTCGCCCTTAATAATACACCAATAAACAAACATGTATAATTTTTCGGCAGCACATCAAAGTTGGAGGTATCGAACTTTGAAACGCGAACTGCTGCGAAACAGTAAAATAGCAACGGCGGCTACACAGTATTTAGTTCCTTCGCATAGCCTAATTCGCAAAGTCCAACCGCTGCGAAATTATAGTCCATCATATGGAGAATGGTCTGCGTCAAAGGGAAGGGAAATATCGTTATTCTTAATTTAAAAAGTTATTAGCAACAATAATTCCTTTAGTACCCGATTTACGAGACAAGTTGTACAATACTGTCTGCAGTAGCTAATTAACTATAATTGATTGATGTATCACAGCCACAAGCGGTCTTACAAATACGGGCATTTTAACATTGTCGATGTCCATCTTTGAGTAACAGAAAACAGTTCAAGTGTCAGTGGTTACAAGACAAGCTAAATTTTCTGTTCCCGTTTTTCTCGAATAAACACAATTGTTATTGGTGAAACAGACAGACTAAAAATCTAGCTTGTTTTGTTTATAGCAAGCGGCATACGTACGTACGTACATAGGTACATGATTGTCTAGCATTTACGTACAGTGGCTAAAACGCACTGCTGAAAATACTGAAACAAGACAAGCTAAGAATTGTTCGTCATGTGTGCTAATCGGTTCAACTGAAACTGATACCAAGAATACACAAAAAGGATGCTCCAATCGGCGGCCGGTTAACATTTCGTGACCCATCCCGAAACGCCACATGATGCCTTTTATTGCCGTACATAGGATTTTTATTTAGACCACTATTAATTGCTGATAATCAAAATCTTTACATCTAACATCACTCTGAGGCTTTTTAAAACGATAGCTGAAAGTTTTAAAAGTTCTGTTTTTCATTTTTCATCACTTCCTTTCCTTGTTGTGAGACCAACTGGAGGGAGGGTTCTATTTGCAAATTTGTAACCCTACCAAAATATTGACCGGCTAAGTCGTGTGGAGCATTCTTATTGATATCATGTATTGTACCAACAGCACAGGAGCCTCAGGTTGTATACGACGCTAGGTTAGTTAGTGCAGCATATTGTGCGGAATCCCTGACTGTAAAAACCATTAACAGTAGTAAAACAGCCAGGCACTTAATGCTATTACGGTAACGGCACGGTATCTTTGGCACCATGGCACTCCATTTGGGCACTGTACTGGTACCATATACCAAGTACATAATGGTACGGTACCATAAATCGTAATCCAACACTATCTTGGTGCCCCTACCTTGTTGTACAGGCACCCCTGGCCATACTGTAATGCCACCGCCACAAAGGAAGCTAAATACTCTAAATACCGTTGCCATATATGGCGTAAAGTGGCTGACTGTATCAGACTGGCCTTTCTGCAACAAAGCGCACGTAAAAATAGTAGTGTTTCCGAGTAAATTTACTTTGAAATTTTGAAATTAAATAAACGTCAAATTGTTTGCCCAGCCTTCGGACGAAATTAATTAGCTTGTTGGCACCCAAATTCGGAAATTCAATTTGATCTAAGTTTGTTATTTGCTATGTATGTACTAAAATAACAATTTGCTAAAATCAAAGCTTGATTCCTGTGAGAACAGGTCAAAGCATAGCACACCAAAATCAATTGAGCTGTTGATAGATGACAAAATTTTGAACTAATTGTTTTTAGTCAGTCTTTAATGAGTTGAGCGGCCAAAAACAAGCAAATTTATATCAAATTCATATGAAATTTTTAGACCAATTTTAAGGAATTTAATTTAATTTTAATTTGTTTGACACTCATGGAATCTAATTTGTTATTAAACTGCTATTTACTTTGTCATTTTAGCGAAAACAATTTATTTTTGTTATTTAATTTTAATTTGATCGGAAACACTAAAAAATACCGCAAAAGCTTTTACATAAACGCTCCAAAGTCTTTTTGAACATGGCGGCAATACTACCTTTCAATTTAGTGACCTACTACAAGTCCATAAAAGCCTGTCAAAAAATCTGCGATTTTTCACTAAACATAAACCAATTGTTCATAGACTTTTAGTTAGTACGAAGCTGTGACAAGGCTTTAAAGGGCGCTTACAAAAAAGTGTTTTGTTTGTTTGGCGTTGAATAATCACAGAACAAGGAAACAAACAAGATATGAGCACCTTCAAATATATCGCAAGAAAACGGGCCTAAAAACTCTACTTAGTCTGTCCTTTCCAGCACTTGGCTACAGTAACAACAAGTGAACAAGTTCCTACAGTCCCTGAGTTATACAGTAGTCTCCGGTGTAGGACTAAGTTTGAAGCCTTTCAGCTTAAGAGCCACATTATTCACCACACACGGATTGCTAATCGATAGCGGAGCGGCTGCTTCTAAGTGATTGATATTCTCGGCGCTGGTAGTTACCGTAATTGTGCCTACTGTACGTCGCACGTCAGCGTCATCCTGCGTCAGATCGGCACCGAGAAATTTGCCGTTCTGCGGCCGGAATTCGCTGCTCACGCTGCGATGTTTGATCGGTCGTTTGCCCGGCAGCGAGTTGGTGGCTGTCAGAGTGTAGGGACTACGGTAGGCCGGCAGCGTCCTGCCGCGAACGGAGACGCGGGGCCCGGGCGATCCGCTGGAAACGCTGGAGACGTCGTCGAGCGTCGATTGGGCGTTCCAAACTGGCGTCGATTCTACCGTCTGCGGCTGGCGCAGTGGAGAGCGTCTGAAATGTGCATATGACGCTCGTTGAAATGGAATTCGACGCTCCAATCGAGGAAGTTTTTTGGTGCTGCTGTTCGCTGTACCCCGGATGGTATTCGTGCAATAGAGTAAAATTATGCGATCATTATTTTTCTGTTCGCCTACAAGCTCGAAAGAAATTTGTCGTCGACCAATGTACATGTAACAGGTCCGGATTCGGCGGAGAGGGCGTTCAGAATTTCAAAAAGCTCCAAAACGGCTTGAAATACGCTTTTAGCAGGATTTTAAATTAATAATAGACTAAAAATTGCAATTTTAGGCAATCAAATTGGGTTTAACAGCTAAAAGCAAGCAGAAATCCGGATTTATAGTATACCTCTGTCAGTCCAATGGCAATGACATTTTATTACGCCGCGCTACCTCGTGATTTAGAGATTTCCTGTCCGAAAAATCTAAACCACGAAGTGGAGCGGCGTGAAAAAGTGCCAGTGCCGTCATCGCACTGGCAGAGGTTTTTTAAATCGGCCTTCTTAAAATGACAAAATTGCCTTCTATCAACACACCAATATGTCTTGAATGACAGCACCGGAAACGATAAATTCTGTTACAAAAAGCCATTTTAAGTTACAAGAAATTTCGGAAGTCAGTTTGTTAGTGTACTGGAGTCGCTACTATATTATGAGAAACCATACATGTACTAGGGGGGGTTTGGGGGGGTTACCCCCCTGCTGGAAAGGCCAACCCCCCCACCCCCCCCCCCCCCCCCGAGACAGGTTAAGGGACCCCTCCCCCCGACCAAAAAATACAAGTACTAGTAGTGGCTCCAGTATTAGCAAACTGGGTCAGAAATCACTAATTTTTAGCCTAAAATTCACTTGAAAAGCCTTTGGAAACCGAATTTCGCGTTTCCACTGCTGATATTTAAGAAAAATCGGTGTTTTTGGAAGCTCTTTTTGTCATTTTTTGCTTGTTTTTAGCTTTAAAACGCTATTTGGCAGCTTAAAATAGCGATTTTTAGCGTCCTTACTGAAAAAAACGTGCTAAAAACGCATTTCTAGGCGTTTCGGAGCTTTTTGAAATTTGGGACCCCCCACCTGGGCGAAACCCCCCCTCGACCCCCCACCTGAGGAAAAAACCCCCCCTACCCCCCTGCCCCCAGGTCGGCCCGGAGCTGTTACATGTATGTGAGAAACTATCGGAAGCCTTGTTGTTTCAAATCGTTTACGGTTTTCAACGCGAATTTATTGAGTAGATACGGTAGGATGGCAATTTACGGTCCCACCGGGATGCAAGTATAGGCTAACTGACGCGACGACGATGCCGTCTGGTGAATCATACAAGACCTTTTGCCCCCTTGGTAGGGCGGCTGATCTATTTAACTTAAGTCTAACCATAGGTCTAAAGCTAAGCTAGAGCATGAACTAATGCTTAAATTAAATGCTGATTCTAAACCCGAGCCTAAAACTAAGCACAAGCGTAAATCTAAATCGGTAATTGCAGTGTGGGGGCGGTACTGTCTGAGTCAGGAATTTTCCGCAACTTTTGCAAGGGCCGTAAATTTGTGTAATTTGCGGTCGCGTCTTACGGTAGTCACTTGATTTTCAGGAAAACTTCCGACAATTACTGGGCTTCCGATAGGTTCTCATGGTATAGTACTTTTATTTTCGGATCAGGGGAGTGGGTGACAGCGAATTTGGCCTTTCACAAGCAGTGAAGATGTGGTGCACAAGTAGAACAGGAACAAACACGCCAACACGAACGGAATTTGTTGTGCTTATGAACGGAGTGTTCTCCACTCCAAAATAGCGTTTAAGATGCATTTTGCGAGAAAGTCAGTTTAGAGATGGCAACTAGGGTTATCTCACGGATCTGACTCATATCAAAATATGTTAAAAATAGAGCTCAATCGAAGACCAGTGGTGCATGTCCGCCCACAGGCAACCACCCCCTAGAACCGGCGCTACACCCCCTCAAAGTTGGGTCGGCAAGGATTTTCGGGTGTGAGACAGCCTCCATTCAAACGATCACCATTCACTCCTTTCTTGAGCTAGAGTTACAAGTCACACATGATTTTCTAGCTGGTTCAATGGAAACGGGAGTACCAGAATGTGAAATCACATTGAATCAGCTACAAAATCATGTGTGATTTGTAACTCTAGCTTAAGAAAAGAGTGAATGATGATCGTTTGAATAGAGGCGTCAGACACCCGAAAATTCTTGCCGACCCAACTATGAGGGGGTGTAGCGCGGTTCTAGGAGGTTGCTTGTGGGCGGACATGCATCGTTGGTCATCGATTGAGCTCTATTTTAACATATTTTAATATCAGTGAGATGGCCTCTCTTTGGCACCTAAGCTGATTTTCTCGCAAAAATGCAGTTTAATTCGAAAGATTATAGTCGAAGAAACTCGGCGTTTTTGTATAGGAATGCGCAAAACAAACTCAGTTTAAAGCCGAAGTTCTTTTGCGCGGTGGCGAGCATAGTGCAGTGCTGCGAGCGATTAGGTTTTGCGCCAGACTCGAGCAATCTTGAGAGACTAGTGTGAGGAGGGCAGTAAAGTTATAGAGAAGCAGCGACGGATGAACTTTTATGAACAAGTCATGCAGGTAACAGAGATGTACAATATCGAGGCTACTCGTCATGCACATACAAAGTATCTCACTGACATTCTTTGTTCTACTCAGCTCCAAAACGCCCGAGAAACTTTGTTAAGACTGCCCGGATAAAGCGTAGAAGAACATAGGAAGGGCGTTGAGGGTTAATTGCAAATTCGGCAGCAAACACAAGTAATGCCATTGAATCGCAGACCATGCTAACTGATAAGACGCTGTAGAATACTCTTCTATCTATATTTGACCCGTAGAATTAAACAGACATGCTCCTTTCCATTCCTACTTATACTATACAAACTTTATAAGAAAACTTATTGAGGGGTATAGTCACCTGAGGGAGGGCAGGGGGCAAACATACGTGAGAGGTCAGCCGTCAAAAGGGGACTGTGTTGGGGAGGGACACTGAGCCCAAACTGCGGCGTAGACATTCATGTAACAAACAGGTCATCAGCCGAGAGGGAGGGCTTGGGGACTCTCCCAAATTCTGGGGGAGGGGTTTAGGACAAAAGACGTACAAAAATAGCAAAAAATGACAATTTTTTGGTCAAAAATCACTAAGTTGGGCTAAAAACAGCTAAAAGTGCTGTTTTACAGACGATTTTAGCAATTTTAGTGTCTAATTCGCAAAAATCAGGTAAAAAATTACTGTCGGAAAAAGGGGAGGGGGGAAATAGTCAGAGGGGATATGGGGTTAGTACATGTACTATCGAATGTACTATGAACAGTACTATACAACCTGAAATAGGGCTAAAATACCGCACAAAATCGCTATTTTACTGGCAAATTTTTTTGGGTGAAATCGTAATAAAATTGCTTCCCCAGTAAATACGGAGGGGGTCCCGGTCTGAGCGAGACAGACCCCTAAAATGTATGGTCCCCCTCAGACGGTGGCTAAATCACATCCCAGAGTAGTAAAAATCGCAGATGAGATCACAAAATCGGGTCAATTATAGCTGTTTGCAGTAATAAAACAACAACAACAACAACAGCAAGAATAATGATAATAAATAATTCAGTAGAACTTCCTTAAATAAGAGCAATAGTAGGTCGGCCGGCCGTCAAAATTCTAGAGAAAACTTGCTGACAATCGTCCGAATGCTGTTGAAACGAAAATATTACAGAGAAGATTTCTTGCGGACGATAAAATAATAATAATAATGCACCCAACATTTTCACTCTACTAAAGCTGTCAGTAACGGCTAAAAACAGCCGGGTCGGAGCCCCAAGAATAGTGGTATTTAAGAAAATTCTACCGTAATACTAATTAATAATTATCGATTGGCACAGCAGAAAGGACAGAAGGAGGAGCAGGACAACCAAAAAAGGTAACGTCGAACGCAAAAACTGGACTCCAGGCAGCAGAGGCGACAAGGCATCTTACGATTGTTGCGGACGGACTGCAGTCGGCGGTTCGGAGGCCTCTTCGGTGTAGAGTGCGTTTTCTTCTATGTACTGAATGACTGAGTCGTCCAGGAGGTACTTGACTGATTGCTTCCGTCTGAGTGCCGTCCTGAAACTTCTTTTCCTTCTACACTACCACCATCATCATAGACATGTAACAGTCATCCGCCGAAGGGGTGGGGTCTGAGCCATACATGGGCCGGGGGGTATACCCCTCCGCCACGGCCGGCCATACCCCCTCCTCCCCCACCCCCCTCCCGGACGGAGGAAATTTTCGCTTATTTAAGGCAAAATAGGCGTTTTTTGGCCTTTTTTCGGGGGACCCCCCCCCGAGGTCTTCAGACCCCCCTCCGGATTTTTCCGGCCCATGTATGGTCTGATCCCAAATTGTTGGGAGGGGGTTGGGCACCAAAAACGCTCAAAAATCGCAATTTTCGGCTAAAAATCGCTAATTTGGGCTGAAATACAGCTAAAAGTGCTGTTTCGCAGGCGATTTTGGCTATTTTTGTGTTGTGAAATTGTAAAAATCGCAACAATTTTGCTCAAAAAATTACTTGCCAGATAAATCGGAGGGAAGGATCTGAAAAATCGTCTCGGGAGGGGGGTCTGGCCAAAGTCAGGTGGGGGGCAGACCCCCCTGTTACATGTATGGCCATAATCTGTGTTTATGCAGGTTTCGTCTAATTGTAACTTTTGTGCTCGCCAAAAAACGCTGATTTTAGCCAAAAAACCGGACGTTGTGGCTTATCATCCACTCAGGCTCTCCTACCCCCTCAGAAATTGAAAGTTCTACCCCGCATCAGCGGAAATGCTAGCCCATGTCTGATTACAAGAGAAGCTGTATTTGAGCGAAAATGAAAGGCTTGATTCTAAACCGCCGCAACGCATCGGATTCGTTAACTTCCAATTATGTGGTATGTACAACAGTGGTTCCTGTAGAGATTAGTGGCTAAACGGTCGGTCGACTATAAAACAGTACCTGATTCTGGTAGCGCTGATTTCATTTGGATTCGTCCAATCGTGAATGACGTGAATGTTGGCCTAAACTAAGGTACTATATAAAAAGGTGACACCACATCTACAGTGAACATGTGGAAAATGCGATCTAGCTAATTGGGGTTTTTTTCCTAAATCGGGTGGGGCAGAACCCCGGACCCCCACTTGCATGCATGTTTTAAAACTGCATGGCTACAGACAGACAGTGATCATAGGAGGGCAAACGCAAATGACAAGAGCCCACCTGATATTTGTACAGAACGTCCGACTCCTGTATTTCTCTCTGTACATCGGAGCCGACCCTGGCCACTATAACAACTCCGAAATCTCTAACTATCGTTTCTATCTAAAAAGAAAGCACATAGGTAGCTATTTCAAAATGCTTACAACAGTCAGGCACTTAACGCCGTTTTTATGGTGTCGGTACCATATATGGTACGAAATCTGAACAGAGTGGTACTATATGGTACCGGTAAAAATGCGAAGGTAGTGGTACCATGGTGTACCGGCACCTTATATGGTATCGTCACCTTATATGGTACCACCACAGGTCCCGAACGTGGTGGTGGGACTATCCAACTTGCGCACAACCGATTTGCGCACAGGGAACGCGGGCACACCAACTTGCGCACAACCGATTTGCGCACAACCGATTAGCGCACAACCGGTTTGCGCACAACCGATTAGCGCACAACCGAATTGCGCACAACACAACCGATTTGCGCACAAAGTAATAGTTGTGTTGTTGTGTGTTGAATGTAGTGTACATACGTTGCTAGCCACTGCAGCGCAGTGTTTTATTGGGTTTTTAGGAGGTTAGTAATATTTTAGCTCAATTAAGACCAGTTTTTGATCTGTCTCCTACAGGTACGTGACGGTTTGGATGAGATTATCGATGAGGCCCCACTTGCTCTTCGGCAGTTAGGATTTTTTGAGTACTTTGAGAGACAGTGGATGCATGCCGTGCCGCCTGCCATTTGGGTCGTGGTGAATGAGGTCCGCCGCACCAACAATGATGTGGAGAGCTGGAACTCTAAGATGGCCAGGTTGTTCAACAAACGGAAGCATCCAGCCAGACATTTACTTTTTCCTGGAACGCATCCTTTCAGAACAAAACAATGTAAGGTGCAGGCAGGTAGATTTAAGGAAATCGCTAACTAAATTCTAAATGACTTTTCAAACAATTTCAGGTAAACACGCAACTAGATTAGATGGCCGCGGGTGTAGCGCTGGTTTAAAAATGTAAAAGCGTTTCAGTAAAAAATTGTGCGCAAATCGGTTGTGTTGTGCGCAATTCGGTTGTGCGCTAATCGGTTGTGCGCAAATCGGTTGTGCGCTAATCGGTTGTGCGCAAATCGGTTGTGCGCAAGTTGGTGTGCCCGCGATCCATGTGCGCAAATCGGTTGTGCGCAAGTTGGTAGTTCCCGTGGTGGTACCATATATGGTATCACTACCCTAGGCACCGGTACCATAACATAAACGGCGTTAAGTGCCTGACTGTACAAAGGCACCCAAAACTTCATCCCACTCACATCTCTAGGGTCCCATAGGTCGGGAACTGTAAACGACTTGATAATATCGCTACCGCAGAGCAGCATCAGATGAGGGATTCTATCGTCATCCTCCTCTAATCTGGAGCTCTTGGCCGCCGGCGGCCCCTCATTGGCTAGACTGGAAGCTACGTGCTGCATAGTCGGAGCTGTGCGCGTCCACCGATTCAGCGTCGACTCCCACGAGTCTACTCTAAAATTTGCATACTACGGTACACCTGTCTCAACGCACCACTGATGCCTGTCAGTCGCAGTAGCCAAATCGCACAGGAATCGGAAATCGACCAACAGCGTTTCTACTGATCAATTTTCGCTTCTCTCCACAAGTTGGCGCCCGGAACTGACAAAATTTGCATAAAACGGTACATGTATGTGATTGAACGTAGCGATGTGTTATCGGTCCCGAAAAACAAATCGAAAATAAACCGACAGCAATAACTGGTTAATTTCCGTTTCTGCCATCCGGAACTGACCGAAAATCTGCATAGAACGGTTCAAGTGGAAACCGGATGACGCAAAGAAGGGATAAGGACGGCTGGCGCTTTTTATAGGGCAATTTGGGTTTCCGGACGGGCAGGATTTGGCGTCCGAGACCGACTAATAAAGTTTAGCGTTTACAAAGCAACAGAGCTGTGGAATTGAGTGCAAATTATGGGCAGAAAGGGTGCGCGGCCGATAAGGATAGAAATCAATTCTACTTTGAACACAGACCGACCGACCGGCCGCAGCTGTCCAAGGGCCAACAATTAGTTAATAATGAACACTCGACACCGATCGATCCTACGCACAGCAGCTCTTGACGCTCATCTACCACCACACTCCATTGAGGCAATTTGTAAATACTTTAGTAACTAGCAGTACCCTTCCACTAAACACTGTCTAATCTTTACTTTGTGTCAGTTGAAGCGTTCGGACGAACAAATGTTTCTGTCCTTCATAAATTTACAGTGGGGTTACCCCCTAGTCATACATGTAACAGATCATCCGCCGAAGGGGGAGGGGGTGGCTCTAAGCCCAAATTTTGGGAGGGGGTTGGGCACTAAAAACGCTCAAAAATCGCAATTTTTCGGCTAAAAATCGTCAAAACTCGCTACCTGCCAGAAAATCGGAGAGGGAAATCGTCTCGGGAGGGGCTCTGGCCTAAGTCGGGTGGGGCAGACCCCCCAGACCCTGTTACATGTATACCGCTAGCTAGTAGCTAGAAAGGTCAACCCCCTCCGACCAGACATGGGCTAGCATTTCGGCTGATGGGGGGTAGAATTTTCAATTCCTGAGGGGGGGGGGTAGGAGCGCCTGATGGGGGGGCTGAGGGGTGGTAAGCCAAAAAGTCCGATTTTTGGCGAAAATCAGGGTTTTTTGGCTTATTTTTCATTAAAATAAGTTAAAATTAGCTATTCTGAGCTCATTTACGCCTATTCCAGGCATATTTTTATCATAATTTTCTATACAAAATTTTTCCCAAAAATTCCTGATGGGGGGTAGCGGCCGGCTGATGGGGGGTAGATCAGAGCCTGATGAGGGGCCAACCCCCCTCAGCCCCCACTTTGCCCATGTCTGCCTCCGACCCAAAAATGCAAGTACTAAAAGTACAAAGAGTAGTAACTAGTAGCGCTTCCTGTACTAACAAACCACTTAGCTTAAAATGCGCTTGAAAAGCCTTTAGCAACCGAATTTGGCGTCTCCACTGCTGATGTTTAAGAGAAATCGGCGTTTTTGGTTGGAAGCCCATTTTGTCATTTTTTGCTTGTTTTTACCTCTAAAACGCTATTTGACAGCTTAAAATAACGATTTTTAGCCTCCTTACTGAAAAAAGCGCGCTAAAGAACGCATTTCCAGGCGTTCTGGAGTTTTTTTTAATTTTGAACCCCCTCTGGACGAAACCCCCCGACATCCCACCTGACGGAAATCCACTCCTTCACGCCGGTCGGGACCTGTTACCTGTATGATACAGATCATCAGCCGACGGGGGAGGGTGTGGCTGTTTGAGCCCAATCCAAATTCGAGGGGAAAGGGTAGGGTACTAAAAATGCACAAAAACCGCAAAAAATTGATATTTCGGGCACAAATACAGCTAAAAAGTGCTGTTTTACAGACAATTTTAGTGTCTGAAATTCTAAAAAAATGCAAAAAATTTGCTGAATAAAGTATTTGCCAGAAAAAATCGAAGGGATCCAGTGGCGCACCAAGGATTTTGCAAACGGGGTGTAAAAGTTGAAGTTGCCTGCTTGGGCCGTTGTCCAACAAGGGCGAGAAAATTTCGCAAAATTAAACTTCGAAAACGCATTTAAAAGGCATTCTGAGCTTAAAATAGACAGTTTTAGTACATAATTAATTCATTTCTCTTATTTTTGTCAAATTTTTCCTACCTACCCCCCACCGCAAAAATGGGTGTACACACCCTACACCCAGACATGGGCTAGCATTTCGGCTGATGGGGCGTAGAATTTTCAATTCCGGAGGGGGGGCTGAGGGGGGGTAGGAGCGCCTGATGGGGGGGGGGGCTGAGGGGGTGGTAAGCCAAAAAGTCCGATTTTTTACTAAAATCAAGGGTTTTTTTTGCTTATTTTTCATTAAAATAAGTTAAAATTAGCTATTCTGAGCTCATTTACGCCTATTCCAGGCATATTTTTATCATAATTTTCTATACAAAATTCTTCCCAAAAATTCCTGATGGGGGGTAGCGGCCGGCTGATGGGGGGTAGATCAGAGCCTGATGGGGGGCCAACCCCGTCAGCCCCCAACTTTGCCCATGTCTGCCTACACCCCCTGGGCACGCCACTGAAGGGGTCTGGTCTGGCCAAGTCGAGTGCGGGTAGAACCCCTTCAAATTTTGTGATTTCTGAGTCCGTTTGTTGGTACTGGAGCCACTACTATTACAATTTCAGACACAAAAAATGCCAAAATCGTCTGCAAAACAGCATTTTAGCTGTATTTCAGCCCAAATTAGCGATTATGACTATTTTTAGCCAAAAAATTGCGATTTTTTCATTTTTAAGCGTTTCCAAAAATTTGGGCTCAGACCCCCGGCCGGCGCCTGACTACCAACCCCCCTCCCCCTTTGGCGGATGACCTGTTACATGTATGGGTGTCAGTATAGTGGTAGCTACAGAAGCAGCACTCACTTTATCCAAGACGAAGAAGCTAAGGCCAAATGCAACATTTTGATTCGATGGTTGACTTTGGCCAGACCGGGTTTGGGATAAAAATCTGAGACCGGACTGATAATGCCTCTCACCACCTGACACCCGCATTGGTCTTGCAGATAATCTCGGGCCACCTCTAAACAATGAACATAAA
Organism: Sabatieria punctata; assembly: GCA_030248155.1. Taxonomy (NCBI): domain Eukaryota; kingdom Metazoa; phylum Nematoda; class Chromadorea; order Araeolaimida; family Comesomatidae; genus Sabatieria; species Sabatieria punctata. Next base: position 51,179 of record JASANB010007624.1, on the reverse strand, counting down.
AAACACACTCTTGCCTGTTAAATGCTGGCTGCATACAAACAAAACAACAGTTGCGGCTCTTACTTGAAATGCGTGGTGGCATACATGTAACAGGTCATCCGCCGATGGGGGAAGGGGGGGTTGGGGGGGGTCTGGCGCCGGCCGGGGGGGGGGGTCTGAGCCAAAATTTTGGGTGAGGGGGGTGGGAACTAAAAAACGCTCAAAAATCGAAAAAAATCGCAATTTTTTGGCTAAAAATTGCCAAAAATCGCTAATTTGGGCTGAAATACAGCTAAAAAGTGCTGTTTTGCAGGCGATTTTGGCAATTTTTGTGTGTGAAAGTGTAAAAAATTGCAAAAATTTGCTCGAAAATTTACTTGCCAGAAAAATCGGAGGGGGGGGGTCGGTGAAATCGTCTCGGGGGGGGGGGGTCCCCATCCGGGGGGGGTCTGGCCTAAGTCGGGTGGGGGCAGACCCCCCTGTTACATGTATGCGTGGTGGCTACCATATAAGCTGCGTTGGGTTAGTGCAGCAATTAGCATGCATGGGATACTGTACTGAGGGGTGTGTAGTAACCCCCCTCACCCCGGCTCTATGAATTAGAGTTGTAAAAAACTTTTGAAGGCTAAATTTTTCATCTCGAAACTTTTTTCAAATTTTTCCATGCATGAAATTTAGCTTGCAGGAGATGCAGCCATCTATCAGAAGCAACATTAAATACAAAAATTTATAGTTTTGTTCAAAGATAGTGTTACAGTCTGAGAGTGGATATTCTACCTGCAGCATTGCTCACAGAGTGGCTGCTGCCCTTCAAACCTATTTTTAGGCTTAGAATAGGCATGAAATTGATAGAACTGCACTGCTAATGTATCTGAGTCTAAATTCAGCGATTTGCCCACAAAATTTCAACACACTGAATGAATAACAAAATAAATTACGAAATAAGCCTTCAAAAAAAAACCTAACAACACGAGTAGCAATGGCACCCCAATTCGTACATCTAAGGGTTTTAGGGTTAGCCACAAGCGAGAAAAGAAGTTTAGGCACCCCGACCCGAAAATACAACTCCAATAATTAACATAAGACTTCCGCGTATATGTCCTCCTATTACAGTATCCGCCACATGGCGGAGATTTCATAAAATACTTGTCCCTAAGCCTAGGCGTGAGCCCAGCCTAAAACCGAAGCTAAAAGTTGGGTTTGACAACGGATTGAGCGAATGGGCCTTCTCTATTATCCGCCATGTGGCGGATAACAACAGGAGAGGATATTTACGCCATCGAAAACGGTGATTCTTTGTTGAGGTTGAGAAGAAAGGTTGATCCGAAATTCGAATAAAGGGATGTAAACAAAATGACTGAACAGTCCCCAACGATCAGAGAAGAGGATCCATCCATTTCGCAACCGTAATGAATGATGATGATGTGAATATGATGATGAACATCATCATAATCATCGATCACAACAAACAAACAACAAACAAAAATAAAAAAGGTTATAGCTCACCAAACATTCTTAAATGCATATAGTGGACGGGATTAAACGAACCGCCGGCGAATAAAGCGATTTTGCGCCAGCTTCTACTGCCCGATTGGATCATCTCTGAGTTACAGTTCTCTTCTAACGGCATCTTCGCAAAAATCCTCCCTTTTACACTCTCGATTTCCCACTCCCGAAGCGTTGGAGCGTCGATTTTGCATAACGAGCCCAATGCCGGTCTTTTCCCCCGAAACTTCTCTTTGAATCTGATTATGGACAAAAGCAAAACATTTTTGTTGATCAAAGCCTAGGCTTCAGTCTACGTCTAAACATAAGTCTGAGTCCTGGCTTATGCTTGAAACAAAAACACAAACAGAAGCAAAGGGTAGGTGGGGAAAGTGGCCGCTGCTAAAGGAGGGATATCAACGGACGAAAGAGATGCAACCATAATCCGGTATTATCCGGTATACAACGGATAATCCTGGTATTTTTTAGCTCAAAAACACTATCCGGTATTTTTCTTAGCGGTTGCACCTCTAAAACGACTAACTACACCTTGCTTTTGCAGCAAAATTATGAATTTTGAGGTGCCAAAATAATTTTTTATCATTTCTATTACAATAGACAGAGAAACAACAACATAAGCCCCAGAACATACATAATTTTTTACCTCAGATCATCATACTATAGGGGTTTCCTTGACAGCATGAACTTTGCAATCAGTTTCCAACTTTCCAATCCACTGGATGAGCAAGTATCAGAAGCAAATTAGTTGTGTTGTGTGGTGTTTGGTGCTAGCGAGAGCTAACTATTAGTCGGTCTGTAACATTACTGGGTCAGTATCCAGTCACTTTCAACGTCTGTATGCGGTTTGTTTCAGTGAGTTATGTTCAAAATACTCAGAAGTTCGGCTGCACTTCGATTCGGAACTGGTGTGGTGATTGGATTTGTGTTGGCCTACCTCTATCTCAACACTCTCTTTGCCTTAACGCTAAACAACAGCAGACCTGCACTGCGCACCAACTGGAAGCATCAGTCGGGTAAAATCTTTATTGATCAGCCCTTCAGAATATTTTCAGTCTGGTTTTTCGGTAAAGTATTTTTAGGTAATTTTTTTTGCAATTTTATGCTAAAATCGCTAAAACTGCATGTAAAAAGAGCGATTCTTATTGTAGCTGCATTTGACAGTCAGGCACTTCATCATACAGTATAGATAAAAAAATGTCCCATCGCTTTTTCGGCCTTCACTCAAGCGTTTCGTTCTCAGTCATTTCTTTACCGATTTGGCTCAAACTTTCAGCAAAAATTAACAACATGGTTGGCTAAATGTTCTGCAAGTTTGGTGCCAAAATTCCGACTCATACTGGTTTTATGACCCGAAAACTAGGAATGAGGGTGGTCCACGCAAATTTACTTTTTTTCGGTAATACAAGGAGTACAGGCCTGAAACTTGCAGGAATGATTGGTGTTGCAATTGGGCATAACATACTAAGCGGGCAGCCCTGTAGCTCAAAGGGCACTAAAATGGGGGAATTTCAAAAACATGACGAAATATGACTTTTCTTCGTAAAACTGGCAAAATGACGATTCTAAACATTTTCAATTTTCAAAAAACGCTGCAGGGATGGTTTCTATGGTGTGGAACAGAGTTTAAATATCAGGTTCATGTATTTGTCGAACTTCCTGCTACAATCTGTGTTGATTAACAACATATTCAGTGCTTTGATTCTAGAAGGTGCGGATTTCTTAACTATGGAATTTTCACTCATGTTTTTGAAATTCCCCCATTTTAGTGCCCTTTGAGCTACAGGGATGCCCGCTTAGTATGTTATGCCCAATAGCAACACCAATCATTCCTGCAAGTTTCAGGCCTGTACTCCTTGTATTACCGAAAAAAATAAATTTGCGTGGACCACCCTCATTCCTAATTTTTGGGTCATAAAACCAGTACGAGTCGGAATTTTGGCACCAAACTTGTAGAATATTTAACCAACCATGTTGTTAATTTTTGCTCAAAATTTGAGCCAAATCGGTAAAGAAATGACTGAGAACGAAACGTTTGAGTGAAGGCCGAAAAAGCGATGGGACATTTTTTTTTATCTATACTGTATATGGTTCCGGTACCTAGGGTAGTGGTACCATAAACGGCGTTAAGTGCCTGACTGTTTGAGCTCAAATTAGCACTTCTGACTGAGCTACTTTTCGCCCAAAAGTCTACCTACATTTTTAGCGATTTTGCACTCTACTTTCGAAGTTTTGGCTCAGTCCCTCCCCACTAGGCTCAAACGCAGCCCTCAAACGTATGCTTTGACAAATTTTAACAACATACAGTACTGTACAAATACATATAGACACGTGGAGCCAGCTATCCTACAGTATTACTGTATAGGGCATACATGTAACAGGGGGTCCGGGGTCTGTCCCCTACCCGATTTAGGTCAGACCCCGAGATCGTAGACCCCGAGACGATTTTCCGACATCCCACCGATTTTTCTGAGCTGTTTTGCGATTTTTTGCCTGTAAAACAGCACTTTTTAGTCTAGTTGAGCCTAAGTTAGCGAAGTTTTGACGATTTTTAGCCGAAAAATTGCTATTTTTGAGTGCCCAACCCCCTCCCTAGAATTTGTACTCAGACCCCCAGGCCGACGCCATACCCTACCAACCCCGTCCCCCCTTCGGCGGATGAACTGTTAGATGTATTGTATAGGGTATCACCACTTATAATCACACACTTATAAGCCCGATTGGACTCTAGTTTTAGCTAGAACAAGCAGCATATCAAAAAAGATGTTCTATTACATACTGTAGTGCTCATTTAATTATGAATTTTAAATTATGAAATTTTAAGCCGGCCCAAAGGTAACAAAGCTGATCTAAACGCACTGCTTGCTTTTAGTGAAGGCAATATTCTGTTCTACACATTATAAATGTACACTAAAACATATGCATGCATAGTATAAACACAAAACCGATTAAACAAATAAAAAACGTTCATCGACCTGAGGATCGAAAGCAAACAGAACTGACTTACAATACCGTCACATTGAAACACTTAACATACTGTACTTTCAGATGGCAGTAAGAGTATAAAGCCTGACACAATACATACAGTATACAAATCACAACATGCATACTAGTTATTCTCCAATGATAGAAGGTCTTCACTGGCCTTGTGACACTGGAGCTGTACTGTGCAGCTTTGCTGACTGAGACAGGACCGGCGGCAGGAATCAATGTTTCCGTTTCACCATTGGCTACACCTTGCTTGATTTTTCGAAATTTTGCGGCCGCCCATTTGCCAGTCAGCAGCGTTTTCTAATACACTTTTGGGTCAAGTGAAGGTCTGAACCAGAGAGTAAATACTGTAGCGTACTCTGCAGATTTAGAGAACCAGCGTTTTCTGCAGTTTTTAGCCAAATGATGATATGAACCTGCGTTTTCGGCAGTTTTGAGTCAAATCACGGCATAAACCAGCGCTTTCTGCAGTTTTGAGTCAAATCATGGTATGAACCAGCGTTTTCTGCAGTTTTGGGTCAAATCATTGTATGAACCAGCGTTTTCCGCAGTTTTGAGTCAAGTCATAGTATGAACCAGCGTTTTCTGCAGTTTTGAGTCAAGTCATGGTATGAACCAGCGTTTTCTGCAGTTTAGAGTCAAATCATGGTATGAACCAACGTTTTCTGCAGCTTTTGAGTCATTATCATGGTATGAACCAGTTTTTTCTGCAGCTTTTGAGTCGAATCAAGCTCTGAACCAGCGTTTTCTGCTGCTTTTCAGTCAAATCACGGTCTGAACCAGCGTTTTCTGCAGCTTTTGAGTCAAATCAAGCTCTGAACCAGCGTTTTCTGCAGCTTTTCAGTCAAATCACGGTCTGAACCACCGTTTTCTGCTGCTTTTAAGTCAAATCATCAAGCTTTGAACCAGCGTTTTCTCCAGCTTTTCAGTCAAATCACGGTCTGAACCAGTGTTTTCTGCTGCTTTTGAGTCAAATCAAGCTCTGAACCAGCGTTTGCTGCTGCTTTTGAGTTAAATCATGGTCTGAACCAGCGTTTTCTGCTGCTTTTGAGTCAAATCATGGTCTGAACCAGCGTTTTCTGCTGCTTTTGAGTCAAATCAAGCTCTGAACCAGCGTTTTCTGCTGCTTTTATGTCAAATCAAGCTCTGAACCAGCGTTTTCTGCTGCTTTTGAGTCAAATCAAGCTCTGAACCAGCGTTTTCTGCTGCTTTTATGTCAAATCAAGCTCTGAACCAGCGTTTTCTGCTGCTTTTGAGTCAAATCATGGTCTGAACCAACGTTTGCTGCTGCTTTTAAGTCAAATCATGGTCAGAGAGTAGCATTATGAGTCAAGCAAATCATGAATTTCGACCAGGCAAAAGGCACTGAGCCAGTTATCCCAGCAAGATCGTGTGCTTGAGCCGAGGCCGACTACACCGAACGCAGCTACACGTCGAACAGACGCTATCGACGCGGCAGACAGGCACGGAGCTAGGAACTACCCAGCAGATTCGTGTGCCACTGCACTAGCTGGCTCGGGTGTGTCAACAAAAGCACGGAGCTGGGAAAACATGGCAAGAAGTGTGCCAATGCCGACAAAAATGCAGTTTAACGTCGAACAGACGCTGTCGACGCGACAGGAAAGCACGGGAGCTAGGAAGGGACCCAGCAGAGTCGTGTGCCTCTGTCGAAACTGCAGCTCTCCTTAAGAGAGGCTTTCTGTCAAGCAACGGCTCAACGTTGCAGCAAGAGCACGGAGCTAGGCTAACCTAGCAGGAGCGTGTGCTTTGCCGCAATGGCAGAGCTGCGCTTAGAAGCGATTAGATTACATAGATAAGGGACGCCAGCTTGCGCTCGTACACCCCAGATTTAATAATGGAGGCCGCTATAGAGCTCATTACATTTGCACGATTTTCTCACTAATTAATTGATCAATTCAAAAACCGGAATAAAAAGCACATCTTTGGCCAGAGACAAACAATATATCTTAGGCGTTTCGCGTAAAATTGCAAAACCATTGCAAATTTTGAATCACAAAAACGAGCGGGCCAACATACATTGTATAGCCGGCCCGTTGTGACGGGGCCGGCAAAAATGTTGCTTTTTTGCTTTACGTAGATAGCTCACGTATGGCAACAAAAGGGGTCAATAGCCATAAAAGGCTATCTATTTGTTGTGTGTACGTATAACTGCAAAGCTATTAATTAGTTCATTAGCTACAGATCACATGGCTACAGTCTGACTGACTGACGTTCTTACAAAACACTCATAAAACATTGGGGTCACAGAATTTGCACACAAACAAAGTGTTACGTTATGCACCATCTGAAAAATTAGCAGTCCCGTCTCTTCTAGAGCTCTTTCCATCTAAAACCAATTGAAACAACAAAGACTCATTTCAGAGGAGTCAGTGGTGGCCGATTCAATCTCGAAACGCGTGCGTGTCTACTGCTGGATTCTGACCGGCGGTCGGAACCAACTCTCCAAGGCTGTGCACGTCAAGGCCACCTGGGCCAGGCGCTGCAACAAGTTCGAGTTCATGTCGTCGGTCAGCGATCCTGCTCTCCCGGCCGTCGGCCTGAACGTCAGTGAGGGCAGAGATGAATTGTGGCACAAAACCCGAGAGGCACTCCGCTACGTCTACACCCACCACCTCAATCACTTTGACTGGTTCCTCAAGGCAGACGATGACACCTATGTGGTTCTGGAGAATCTACGCTACCTGCTGCTGCCCCACAAACCCACTGAGCCGGTGTGGTTCGGCTGTCACCTAAAGTACTTCGTGGATAAGGGCTACATGAGTGGTGGGGCCGGGTATGTGCTTAGTCGCGAAGCAGTCCGACGATTTGTGGAGGAGGCATTACCTAATAAGGCAGGTTGTAACCCGCAGAAACACCCGGAAGATGTGAGGATGGGAGAGTGTCTCAGCTTTGTTGGGGTGGAACCTGGAGATTCGAGAGACAGTCAGGGACGACACAGGTTCCTGCCCTTCAAGCCAGAACACCATGTGGTAGCTGGATGGATTAGACCCTCCTCCTGGTTGTACAGTTACATCAAGTATCCCATACAAGAGGTATGCTTTCCTATACTGTCATTAACTTGGATATCTAATTGTATCTGGGGCATACATGTAGTAGGGATTTCCCCCAGGCCCGATTTTCGGAGAAAATTCCACCAGCCGGATTCTGCGGGGATTTTTTTGAAACCCTATTTTAAGTTTCGAAACCTGTAAACGGAATTCCTTCCAGAGCTTCCGATTACGGTTTTAGAGACCCTAAACAGGGTTTCAGAAGCCCTAAATAGGGTTTGAGACTTGAGTGTCCTAATATAATAAGGGTTTCTGAGGCCCTGCCTAAATAAGGTTCCGGAACTTTAATTTGGGTTTCATAGACCCTAAACAAGGTTTCAAAATGTTCAACTAATTTGAGTTTCAAATTGTCTAAATAGGGTTCTAGAAATTAATTTTAGCTGTATTATGTTGCATAAAATAGGGTCTGCGCGTTTAAAAGCAAAAATAGGCTTTGGGGGCGTGCAAAAATTGCGTAATGGTATTTTTGCCCGTTTTTGGACCCCTTAATAATCGCCCGAAATAATGTCTTGACTCTTGACCCCTCCGCTAATTGTGCAATAATTTGGCTACCCCCGAAATTTCAATATTTTGAAGAGTTAGAGCCGAAATTTTTGCGTTCAAGTCCATTTAAAATGACGTTTTTGTTAAAATAACATCTCTGTACAGTAACATATTGACACTTTTCTTCGTTTTCTTTAATGATGAGCTACAACTATTGTACATGTACAATACACTGAACATCATTGGGTTGCTTTTTGTTAAAGTTGAAACCAAAGTGTTGTATCATGACTGCTGCCATATCACTTGTCTGATGATCGATAGTCATGAAAGATTGAGACGATAAGTAAACTACTTTTAAACCGTATTTTAAGCCCAAAAAAGGCAGCTGAGGCCCACTTTTGGACACCAAAAAAGGTCACTGAAACCCCCTATGGCATAGCGCTGAAACCCTATTTTGGATGAGAAAAATTCTCCCTCCCAGCCGAAAACCCAGCTACATGTCATGTACTATGTATGATGTGAACTGTGCAGCGCTATATCTCAGGACAAATTCTCTTATGCAGCTGTTTGTGCCATTAAGAAGTTTATTTATTGAGTGCAGTATTTCAGGGAGTGCAGTGCTGCAGCCCTCATGCAGTGTCGTTCCACTTCGTAGCGCCCCACCAAATGTATCTGTTGGACTACTTGATATACCATTTAAGGCCGTTTGGAATCAACACTCACTTTTTCGTCTCTCCATCAACCGACAAAATCCAGCTAACTTACCTGGACCAGGATGTTTTGGTCGCGGCTGCCAACAGATCAGCCCAGATGGAGCAGAGTCAAGAGGACGTTTTTTGATTCACACCAACTGATTTACAATACACTGGTCTTTGCAGTTTTTTCAACTTAACTAGTCAATTATGTACACATGATTTATCCCACTTGGCTTTGCTCTTCTACTACTGAATAAAACAATTTTTCTGTTTGCGTATGTAATGTTTGGTGTAAGACGAACCCAAACTTCCTTGTGTTCGTCGAAATGGCGCTTCTAAAAAGAATATTTACATACTGTACATTACAATGTGTAGGGTCGTCAAAACAAACAACACAGAACCGACCGCATACTGTAGCAACCGCATACATGTAACAGGTTCCGGCCGACAGTATGGGGATGGGGAGAGGGGTTCGCCCAGAGGGGGTCGAAAATTTTAAAAGCTCCAAAACGCCTGGAAATGCGTTTTTAGCACGTTTTTCTGATTAGAGAGGCTAAAAATCGCTACTTTAACGGGCAAATAGCGTTTTAGAGCTATTAAAAAGAAGCAAAAAACGATAAAAAGGCTTCCAAAAACACCTATTCCATTTAAATATCATCAGCAAAACGACAAATTCGATTTCGAAAGCTTTTTCAGGGAATTTTAAGCTAAAAATTAGTGATTTCTGAGTCAGTTTGTTAGTACTGGAGCCACTACCGGAGATGTCCGCTTATAAGACAATCATAGTTAGAACACCATGGTCTTCAAATAGGTGGTCAGAAACGTGGTTCAGCGACACCCATTTTCCAGTTAAAAGACCATGGTCTTAGTTAAATTGGCCAATTGTTACGCACAATTTACTGTTTTTAAAGTGAAGAAAAGCTGTCTATCGTTAGGAAACAAGGGCAGAAGTACACACGAATACAAAATATGATATTGTGGTCGTCTGATTGAATTTTTGGTGATTCTGATTGCCTCGCATGTGGCCCATCTGGGTTATTTCTGGATTGTATCTGGTGTACACGTGCGTTGTATAAAGTTATTTTTTTGTTTTCAGTAGAATACAGTACCTGCTATGCCTCAACACTACATTTCTTTGTAAAATTTTGAAATAAAGTTATACACGTCAAGCCTAAAATGGTCACGCATGTCTGGAACAACCATCCATGTGATGAACAATTCAATTCTTGGCCAAAATTCCGTTTTTGCAGTGAAAGACCATTTTCCAGTTATAAGACCATGGTCTTCAAAAGGGCGCCAAAAAGCGACCCAAAGTTTGGCCATTTTCTAGTTATAAGACCAGGGGGCCGGTTGCATAAAACTCTCGCAAGTTGCGATATCGCAAGTGGCCGCGACTCTCGCAACTTGAGTTGCGAGTCTCGTAAGTTGCGAGAGCGCAGGGGTGCGTTGCACGAAACTCTTTTCACTCTCGTAAAGTTGCGAGAGCAGTTGCGAGATGCAACCTGGTGCGAGATCATGGAAAATTGTAATTCTGAACCATTTTTTGCAATATTTGCTACCTCCTGCCCTCATAATTGCACTTTTTGGTGTAAAGATGAGCACTACACGCACCAGAGCTGATACCAGTGACCTGTCGACGAAAACTAATATGATTTTAATTAATTTATTTCGTCCTCTGAGCAAGAAAAGAAAAATGGATAAAGCATAGGCCTCCTACAAAACAGATTTTGGTTAAAAAATCTTTAACAGATTTTACTGAATAATTCATTTAGCCGACTGCACCAGTAATACCACGCACTGTACTAAACTTATGCTAAAATATACATTGTAGTTAGGAAATGTTATATGGGGATTCCAGGTAAAGCTATGGTAACGCTGAGCTGTTATAAATGTGTAATTGTTAGTTGCTACACATCTAGGGCTTTACATTCGTTGGTTCCCGCGCAGCGCACGTTTATGCAATATGTACGTACGTAGGGTATGTACCGTACTAATGTTGGCTTACCAAAAGTTAGTGGTGTGCACCGGGCACTGAGTCATTGAAGATTTTGGGCGGACCGGCCGCACGGACCGGGGATGCCCCACCCCACCGGTGCTGCATGCATGCATGCACATCGCTGCCTAGAGCTCAAAAGGCATCAATTGCTGAATTCCAACGTACGTACAGTAAGTAAAGTCTGCTTTTTCAATCCATACAAGTTTTCGTATTCTTGACAAAGCTATTTTCCGCCGTTAGTTTCAAATTCTGGTTTATCTTTGTTCTTAAAGTAAAATCAGCGCCAAAAGCTCAGTCAGTAATCTCTTGACTGTTTCACTTTAGCTGCAGATCAGATGCAGAAAAGCAGTTAAGTCAGTTTGGGGTCTTTTATCTCAAACAATCGCTGCAAAAATGCGTTGATGCCGGCCCCGGCTTTCCACTACAATGGGCACGTTCAAATAGAACAAAATGCGGACTGGTGCTCTTTAAAGCCTTTAGATTACGTTGACAGCGCACTCTCGCAACTTTGCTCTCTTGCTCTCGCAGGATTTGCGATGATCGCAGCGACTTGCGAGAGCGCCAATTTTTCATGCAACGGTCAACACTTGCGATGGCCAACTTGCGAGACACTTGCGATAGCAGCGGAGCGGCCAGTTACGAAACTCGCAACCACTTGCGAGAGTTTCATGCAACCGGCCCCAGGTCTTATAAGTGGAAAACTCTGGTGCTATTACTTACTTGTATTTTTCGGTCGCGGTGGTCACTAAACTGTCTCGGAGGGTGAGGGGGGTTGGCCTTTCCAGCTAGGGCTAAGCCCCCAACCCCTAGTACATGTATGAGCAACCGTAAATCGCAACCGATTTGAATGGATCTTTTTCTCGTCTTCTACTGCATTTCTCAAAAACTCCGATCCAACAGGACAGTGTGCCAAACTTCGACACAGTTTCAGTCGTCAAATATACTCGTCTGAAAAACTTAGTACACAGGGAAAGGGAAAACATCAGATAACAGCGCGAACTGTTGCGACAAAGTTTTTAATCCGCGCCTAAATCATCACTACACTGCGACAAAAAACGACAGACGAACCTAGAAACCGAATTCAGTCGGTCCGTCAGTGAAAAATGAACGGTCACGGGGCGGCGAGTTTGGCTATCCTGTTCTCTATACTTTCACTTATTTGTTGCATTTCTTACCTACCAATTCTATGGCGGAAGACCGTTGTGATCAAAACTGAGCTGCAGCAGTTTGGCAAAGAATTCGATGAATTGGCCAAGAGAACTCACCAAACCATTCTGGAAGAAAAACCGAAGCGTAGGAAACAACGACATACCATATCGACGCCACATCACCGTTGTGGTAAGATAAAACTAGCTGGCTTTATTCTTTCTTTTTACGTAGCTTAGTACTTTCCTGTATTTTTAAAAAACAATAGACTGATTTCTAAAGCGAAAAAGCCATTGTACGTACATCCCCACCAGTGGCGTACCCACGATTTTACAAAGCGGGGTGTGTAAAATTTTGAAGTTGCCTGGTTGGACCGTTGCCCAACATGGGCGGGAAAATTTCGCAAAATTAGCTGTTTAAAAAGCATTCTGAGCTAAAAATTGACAGAAATTTACAAGTTTTAGTAGTTTAAAGTGGCCTGGTTGGGCTTTTGCCCGACCAGGGCGAGAAATGTTTGAAAATTTAGCTTTCGAAATCGCATTTAAAAGATATTCTGAGCATAAAATAGACAGTTTTAGTACATACATAATTAATTCATTTCATTTTTTTGTCTAATTTTTCCTCCCTACCTCCACGCAAAAGGCGGGGGTGTACACACCCTACACTCCTGGATACGCCACTGATCCCCACCCACCTCCCGGGCCCGCACCTGTTATATGTAGGCAGCTGTATTTAACCTGCAGAAAATAAATTACCTTATAGAGTGCTCAGTAGTGAATGCTTGTCCCCCTGGTCCAACCGGACCTCCGGGCTTGAACGGTGCAAATGGACGGCCAGGAACAAAAGGAAGACGAGGAGTGCCAGGGCTGGCAGGGATTGTTCCTGATATTTTGTATGCGTCTCCTACAGATCTTACATGCAGACGCTGTCCGTCAGGAGAAGTTGGCCTTCTTGGAAAGGTCGGACCACCTGGACCTCGGGTATCAACCAGTTAGTACTTAGCAGTGTTCAAAGCCACAATTTCCCTTTCTTAGGGCAGAAAGGGGTCGCGAGGTAGTACGGCTGGCAAACCAGGAAATATAGGTGGTTTCGGACCTCCGGGACAGCCTGGTTTAAGAGGAGCGCCAGGTGAACCTGGTAAACCAGGAGTTCAAGGGGTCAAAGGTCAAAACGGCGACGCTGGTGGCAAAGGTTCCAGAGGTTTTCCTGGAGCAAGAGGACCTCACGGTCGCAAGGGTTCACCGGGAAGACAAGGCCCTACTGGAAGAAGGGGAAATCTTGGACTCCAAGGACGACCCGGACCGGCCGGAGCTCCAGGGCGCGCTGGTCTGCGAGGGTTCCCGGGGCACATTGGGCCTAAAGGTCCGCCTGGACCTGACGGCAGTTATTGTCCGTGCAGCCGGTTTACCTACTACTAGCTTTCAGAGAGCTTGCTTATGTTTTTGTACGCATATGTGCATACATGGGCCGGAGGCGCAAAGTGGTTTTTCGACGGGAGGGGGGTTTGGAGCATTATAAAATTGCTTTCCAAAAAAGGTTGGAGTATAGGCCGTCCAGGGGCGTTTGACCGAAATTTTCTGTTTTTTCCCAGGGTAAACCACTTTCATCCCGGCCCATGTATGCATATGTGGTATTTATGTGGTTAATAGGTACTGAAGGAGTTTATGTACTAGTGGGCACTCACACAACACACACACAAGCACACAAACGCAACCACTCGATAACTTGACAATACAAAACACTCTTACAAACACAATCGCTTCATCACTCCCCATCCGGATGTCGACTGGGCCTCAACTGTGCCTGACAGCCGGGAAAAGTATCTGAATCGGTATGCTCTGCCTCCGCTGACTCGGCGTCTCCAGTAACCAGCTCTGCTCTGACACCATGTTGACCCGATCTTGTGCGCGCCACGTTTCTGCCTTTCTGCGCCTTGGCCTTCAACTGATGACTTGTCATTGGCGTAATGGAATGCCATCTCTTGTGAAGCGAATTCAAATGAACTGTGATTCTTCTCCTCCTCCATCCTCGTCTTCTCACTCTCTTCCCTCTTCTCCTCTCAACTCTCCTTCTCTTCTTCCTCCTTTTCTTCATCCTTCTTCCTCTCTTCATCTTCCATCTTCTTCTCATCACCTTACTCCTCAGCACTCTCTTCCTCTTCATCACTCTCTTCACTCCATTTCTTCTCTTCGACCTCTTTCTCCTTCTTTCTCTTAACATCTTTGCCTTGTCGCCTCTGCCTCCGTCTTCTTCTTCCTCTTCTCTCTTCCTGCTCACTATCCTCTTCAAACAAAAACCAGAGCTCATATCTTCACAAGGTGCTTGCTGCACAACATCAATGGGAACAGACCCAGAACGGCTTTCCGCCAAACAAAGAGACTCTGGAACTCCATCAACTAACTGCGCATAATCTTTCTCAACTTCTTTCGGCACATCTGCCTTCTGCTCCTCCACACATGGACGAAGATTAGGGGCTTGAGACGTCTTCACTGGGGACTTGCGAGGCTGGGTTAGGGACTTGGTAAGCGCAAGGAGAAAACGATTGTTGAGGATGCGTTGTTCTTGTTGAAAGCGGTCGAATTGTTCTTGTTGTTGTTGTAGTTGTTGCTGAAGCTGAAGGCGTTCTTGTTGGTGATGATGTAGTAGCTCTTGACGTTCTCGTTGATGGTCTTCTTGTAGCTGACGCTTTAGAAGCTCTAGATTGTGTTGTCGGCGGTCTTGAGAGAGTTGTAGTAGACTAGAGTAGACTGACATAGTAGCGAAGTAGCAGGAAACAAAGTGAGCGTCAGTGGGGCATGGCTGTGCCTGACGATCACAACCAAGGAACACGAACGTGAGAGTTGAAAACAGAAAAACAGAAGAAGCGTTGTAGTAGAACCAAATGAAGGTGGGCTCAACGGGTCTCGGCACCAATGAAAGAGTTTATGTACTAGTGGGCACTCACACAACACACACACAAGCACACAAACGCAACCACTCGATAACTTGACAATACAAAACACTCTTACAAACACAATCGCTTCAATTATTTTGTTGTGTTGTCTTACTGGTCTGCTCTCCCAATACAATTCTCTTCATTTTGGTGCCGAGACCCATCTGAACCTACCTGCTTCTCTCCCACAAGTCTAACAGTTCAACAGTTCCTGTACTCAAGATCTCAAGTTCCCTTCACTACTCAACAGTTTCTTCTACTCCGGTGATCATCAGGCACAGACGCGGCCCCGTTTTGATGCTCACTTGGACAAAGCTGATTCTCTTCTCTACTACAAGTCTTCTTCCACTGGCAACATCCTTTCAAGTGCTCAGATTAAAGTCTTTTGGTTTTGGTTGGTTCCCTTCTGCAAGTTCGCTGCTTTTCATTCAGTTTTTCTTTTCTGTTGGTTCCCACAGTGGTTCCACAAGTTTTCCAGTGCGTGAAGCACCGATGTTTGTTGTTTTCCTCAGGCTCGCTGTGGCCAAGCAAGTTGTTCCTATCCTGTGCGCAGATGCACGAAAGGCTGTTCCAATGATGTCCACAAAGGGCCATATATCGTTGAGTTCAGTGGTTCAAGCTGGCATAGCACCTGAAGGTTCGGAGCTCCGAGAGGCAAACAGGGATGACCCCGCTGTTATGACCTCATCAGTGCAAGAAGCACATTTTGTTTGTTTCGCCCAGGACTGCGGTAGCAAGCCAAAGAGCTGATGTTTCATGTGTCCACAGTGACAGGAATCTTCGATTTCAAGTTTCTCAGCTATGGTGCAGTACCTGAGGGCATTCTTTTGGTTTGTGGGGCAAGCGCGGAAGACCCGTAGCTATGACCTCTTCAAGCAGCGTTTGATGTTGTCAGTTTACACAGTTCTTCGTGTTTGGGCAGAAGTTTCCTGTTCCGCTGTTTATCTGTTGGTTCAAGCTTCATTCCGTTACATCACATCCATTGAAAGGGGAGTAATTAAAGGTTATGATTAAATACAATAGATTCTATCATGATTCATCATTGTTTATTTGTTTGACTGAGTTATTTTGTTGTGTTGTCTTACTGGTCTGCTCTCCCAATACAATTCTCTTCAGTACGTACTATAGTTCCAAAATCAATAAAAAAGCAATTAAAAAAGCTTAAAATGACAAAAATAGAAAATGCCTTGCCTCGAAATCACGCAAGATCAAAGAACTGTCAGATCTTCTGCATCAAGAAGTATCCGGGGTCGGCCACCATCGTACTAGACATCATGGTCTGAATGCAGTCGCCGGTCGAAGGGTTGAAGGCCACACTGCTACAAAAGGCATTTCGACCGCACTTTTTGGCGCAAGTTTGACGATCGGTTTCAGTGCTCTGCCCCACGATCACTCTAGTGTCGATCGGTTTCATTCCAGTAGTGGTTTTTGCAAATCGATATTCCAAGGGACTTTCTAAACATTCAGAATGGTCGGTCGGTCGGTCGGTCGGTCGGTCGGTCGGTCGGTCGGTCGGTCGGTCGGTCGGTCGGTCGGTCGGTCGGTCGGTCGGTCGGTCGGTCGGTCGGTCGGTCGGTCGGTCGGTCGGTCGGTCGGTCGGTCGGTCGGACTTACCGTACTGACACAAAAAACTATAGTGTTCGGTACATTCCAAATTGTAAATGGCATTCCGCCAGCCAGATTTTTCAACAGGGCCCGTGTATAGGTAGGCGCATGGAACGGGAGACTGGCTCATATCGGGTTCGTCATCTAAGAAATCCCACAAAGTCAGATTTAGAGCTGCCATTTCAGTTTCCTCTACAGATCGGACCCAAAACCATCCATCTTTGGCTGAACCTTCTGATTCCAACTGCTCCAGACCGATAGCGAAAGTGAAACCCTGCAAAAGCACAAACAATCAAGATTCAGTGGTCTTCTGCTGAATTCAGCATTTCATTATCATCATCAAAGTAAAGTGCTTTGCAAAAACATTCAAAAACTCTACCGAGAAAGCTTGTACAAGTGTCTGCAGAGTTTCTTCATCAAACACAAAGGCTAGATGACCCTCTACACCGAGCATATCGGTGCACTGCCAAACACTCTCATAGTAAGGCAGCATTTTCTTGTGTGCCACGTAGCAGGAACCACCCAGATAGAGTGTCTTTTGGCCGGTGGTGGCGCCAACAGTAGCGCACTCCTTTTCAAACGCTGAACACGACTGCGCCTTGCCTACAAACTTCTGCTAAAATCTTTTGCATGTACAAACAAGAACATACAAGTAGAAAAGCTAGACGCAATTTTTTACAATTTCAGGAAACACGAAAATATGTACAGTGTATTGGCTAAAAAGTAGCCTGAAGACTTGTTGTTGTTATTCAAGTTCCAATGCCCTTTCGGACAGCTCGGGACACCCCATACCTATACTATTAATAAACGCTATTTTACTAAACGACGATTCACTCTAATTCAGTGGAAGACGGAAGATGTCCTTTTCCCCATCCGCAAACAGTCTATAAACTAATTACACGTATTGATAAAGGTGGTATCGGTTGTTTAACTTCAGGGTAGCTTTTAGACGACTCTGGGCAAATTATTATGTTACACAGTGCTGAAGTTTATTTTCGCTAAATTTTTAGGACCGTACTGTAAAATAATAAGTTACAACCGCATTTTTTGGTTCGATGAAACTATTCCAAGTGTGGGTTAGACGATTTTCGTCACCTGCTATCCACTAAAAATTCTCAGTTGTCAGACCGTGAAATGAAAACCCGTGGCGTGAGTGATGCGTAACGCAGGTTTTGGTAGTAACGGTCGTACAGTTCGATCACTCACAGCCAACACTGCAGTCTATTTCTTTTGACTTTTGACTGCTTCAGCGTTTAGCAAATCCGTATACAAAGGCTGACCATTTTGTTTTTAAACCGTTTGTATGCCAAATTTGTGATTTTTTCTTAAGCGAGTTTCAGTACCCCTCCTGCTTTAGCCGGCGGATGCTGTATGCTTCTCAAATTACCAAAACGAACAAACATCACATACAATGAATGTACGTACCTTGTGCCGCTGAAAGCAGAAGCCACAGGATGGCAACAAAGATCATCGTTTTTGAGAACGATGAACAGTCATGGGATTCAAAGTTCAACTGACGAAAAGCAAGAACGAGCTGTATTATAACTGCTGATGGGTGCCTTTAGCTTTGAACTGGTGGACAGCACCAAGCAACCGGCCACTAATTAAATTAGCCTGTCATTAAGGATTAAGCACTAATTTCTGTGATTTTAGCTATCCTTGTACTTTCCAGGTAGGATATCTGTAGCAAAGCAAGTCCAGCCAAAGTTTGTTTACACGAACCTTTTTAGAAGCTTTGGGGGGGGGCAAAACATAATCGTACTTTGTAAGAAGGCCCTCCTACGTATCTGTCACTCTATCGTATACGTTTCTACTAACAAATACACAAAAATAGTCAGTCAAATCTTCTGCAAGAGGAAGTAGTCAGGGTCGGCCTCCATCTCGCCAGACATCATGGTCTGAATGCAGTCGCCGGTCGAAGGGTTGAAGGCCACACTGCTGCAAAAGGCATTTCGAGCGCACTTTTTGGCACAATTTTCACGATTGATTTCAGTGCTCTGCCCTACGATCACTCTCGCGTCAGTCGGTTTCATTCCAGTAGTGGTTTTCACAAATTTATATTCCATAGGACTTTCTGAAAGTTTAGTTTAGTAGCCATTGGTGTGGTCTATAAAGTCGCTGGTGCGGTGCGGTGCGGTGCGGTGCGGTGCGGTGCGGTGCGGTGCGGTGCGGTGCGGTGCGGTGCGGTGCGGTGCGGTGCGGTGCGGTGCGGTGCGGTGCGGTGCGGTGCGGTGCGAGGTGAGGCGAGGCGAGGCGAGGCTTGCACTTCGCTTACCGTACTGGCACAGGAAAGCACGGTAGCGCTCACAGTCCAGATTGTAGAAGGCATGTCGCCAGCCGTTGACTTCATCAACGATACCGGTGTATAGAAAGGCACATGGCGCAGGAGCCGTGTAGATATCGGGTTCATCATCGATGAAATCCCACAAAGTCAGATTGAGAGGCGCCGGCTGAGTCTGGTCTTCTGATAGAACCCAAAACCAGCCCTCTTTTACCGAACCGCCTGTTTCCAACTGATGCAGACCGATGTGGTAGTTTGAACCCTGTAAAGGTATAGGTTTGTTGAACTGATTTTACAATTTTCCGATAGACAAAAGCTGCTCTGCAAAGCTGTACCGGGAAAGTTTCGACCAATCGCTTCAGTGTTTCATCATCAAACACAAAGGCCAAATGTCCCTGTAGACCGCTGATGTCTGTGCATTGCGAAACGCTCTGGTTATAAAGCAGTTTTTCGTCATGGGCGATGTAGCAGGAACCTCTGAGATACAGTGTCTTTTGACCGGTTGCTGTCCCTGCCGACTGGCAGTCTTTCTCAAATGTTGAGCACCACTGTGTTCTTGCTGTAATTTGATGATGATGATGATGATGATGATGATGATGATGATGATGATGATGATGATGATGATGATGATGATGACGATGATGATGATGATGATGATGATGATGATGATGATGATGATGATGATGATGATGATGACAACAACGATGACAACGATGATGACGATGATGATGACGATGACAACGATGCTTCCAATGGTGTTCGCCTTCTTGTGGTGGAAGCGACTGGCTCGCCTGCGAGTCAGCAAATGGACACCTACCATTTCTCCGCTTGTTGGCTACTACCCCTCGAAATCAGCTTTCGCTTTGGGATAGTCTTTTTGGCTCTGGGCTGGCCAGTTGTCCCGGCCTGGTTGGCCCTGTTTCTGCTACAAGTTGGGGACATCGAAGTCAATCCTGGGCCCTGGATCTGCCCCTGCTGCGGCAGATCAGTAAATCGAAACAGTGTCCAGTGCAGTGTGTGCTCTAACTGGTTGCATCTGCGCTGTTCTGGACTGCCCAGTCTGCAAGCCTGGTCCAATCGTTTTAGGGGGCTCTGCTGTGCCCCTGCTGTTCCCCTGCTCCCCGACTGCAACCTTACCATCCTTCAATTAAATATTAATGGAATTGGTAATAAAGCCATGGAGCTCCTGCATTTTCTGATGACTAACAAAGTCCATATTGCTGCGCTTCAAGAGACCAAACTGTCATCTTGGTTGAAACTTGCCTCTTTTCCAGGCTACACAGTCTGTCGAAAGGACCGCACCGCCAACTCAGGTGGTGGTCTGCTGTTTCTAATCCACCACGCCATCAATTTCAAGCTGCTTCCTCTTCCTAGCAACGATCCTTTTCTGGAGGTACAAGCTATCACAGTCGGCAACTTCAGTGAGCTTCACATCGTTAACTACTACGTCCCCCCGCACAGTTCATGCCAACCAGGCTATGTTGTGGATTTCAACCCACTGCTGGCCC
This sequence comes from Sabatieria punctata, assembly GCA_030248155.1. Classification (NCBI taxonomy): domain Eukaryota; kingdom Metazoa; phylum Nematoda; class Chromadorea; order Araeolaimida; family Comesomatidae; genus Sabatieria; species Sabatieria punctata. The sequence continues at coordinate 30,992 of JASANB010007624.1, read as the reverse complement.
TTGATAACGCTCTGCTACTTGGGGATGCTAACGCCCACCATGCCTTGTGGCACTCACCTTTGTCCGATCCTAGAGGTACTCTGTTGGCAGACCTCATTAATGCATCAGACATGTCAGTGCTCAATGAAGACGTTCCTACCCGTCTGCCTGCACAGGGCAACCCCTCTTCTCCTGATGTCTCCATCGGATCATCAAATCTGCTTACGGTGATCAGCTGGGCAGCTCTTACTTCACTCGGTTCTGACCACCTGCCTCTTCTTATATCTTACCAGGGCACAGAAACCCCTCGCCCAGCAAAACACATCACCTTCACCAACTTCAACAAAGCAGATTGGGCCAATTACACCAGCGAGTCAGAAGCTCTTTTTGGCCGGGCAGCACCTCCATCCTCTGTGCACCAGGGAGAACGAGTTTTTCGTGATGTTCTGCTCACTGCAGCCGCCCACAACATCCCTTCTGGAAGACATAGATTCAACCTTCCTCCGTTACCACCGGAGGCGAAACGCCTCATGGCTGAGCGCGACACTCTTCACTGTCAAAATCCAACAAGTGATCGTCTTGCTATTATTAGCAGACAGATCCAGGCGTCTATCGCCACTGACAAGAAAGAGAGATGGCATTCCTTTGTGGAGTCTTTCAACCACAAGGATAACTCCAGCAAACTCTGGAAAACTATCAAAGCCATCGACAACAAGGCTGTCCAAACACCTAACTCGCCTGTTTGTGGCAATGGAGTTCAACTTACCAAGCCACGTAGAATTGCCAACTTTTTCAACAAAATGTTCACCATCATTCGTCTGCACTCCTCCTGCAAGGACAACCGTTTGCTTCGCCGAAGGATTAAGAAGCTGCCCCGCACAGTCCTCCGCCCTTTCTCAGTGGGAGCTGTATCCAAGGCGGTGAGAGAGGCCAGCAACTCTAAAGCAAAGGGGCCGGATGGTCTTACCATCCTCCATCTGAAACATCTGGGCCCTGCGGGAATGCAGTTTCTCACTCAAATCTTGAACCTCTCGCTGGCTAGATGCCAAATCCCGGCGATCTGGAAGTGCTCTACTATCATCCCCCTGCCTAAGGCAGAAAAGGATCTTAAAGAAGCAGCCTCCTACAGGCCCATTTCCCTGTTGTGCCCTCCTGTCAAGGTTCTAGAACAGCTGTTGCGCCCTCAGCTGAAAGAAAACTTTGTTTTTGCTTCCCATCAACATGGATTTAGATCGCGGCATTCAACCACCTCTGCACTCCTTCACCTTTCTCAAGCAGTGGCCTCTGGCTTTAACCTACCCAAACCTGCTACTTGAACCATCGTAGTGGCGCTGGATCTAACCAAAGCGTTCGATTCCGTCTCTCACTGCAAACTCCTAGAGAGGATTCTCGCCTCCACGCTATCGCCATCTCTGACTCGATGGCTTAGTAACTACCTGCTTGGCAGGCAAGCGCGTATGCTCTTCCGTCACTGCACCTCCAGCGCTCGTCTAGTGAAGACCGGTGTCCCTCAGGGTTCTGCTATTTCGCCGGTGCTATTCAACCTCTACCTCAGCGATCTTCCTCTGCCCCCAGCCGGCATATCACTGGTCTCGTACGCTGATGACATTACTCTTTTTACCACTGGGCAGGACCTGCCAAGGATGGAGAGGGAGTTGACGGACTATGTGGATGTAGTGGTGAGGTTTCTGGCTAGCAGGGATCTCCTGACCTCTCCCCAGAAGTCCTCTGTGACCCTGTTCACGCCGGATCCACACCAATCTAACTTCCACCCTAATGTCCTCCTCAACGGGGTGCGGCTTCCTCTAAACAAGACTCCCAAGATCCTAGGAGTGGTTTTTGACTCGCACTTCACCTTTGCTCACCATGTGGCGGCCATCAGCTCCAAAGTCTCTGCAAGAAATTCCATTCTGAAAGCTTTAGCGGGAACATCTTGGGGTCAGCAGAAAGAAACACTTCTAGTCACATTCAAGGCTATCTGCCGGCCTATTTTCAACTATGCAGCCCCAATATGGACGCCCTACATTTCTAATTCGAACTTTGGCAAGTTGCAAATACTACAAAACGCTGCCTTGCGCACTATCACTGGATGCCATTTGATGTCCTCAATGGCTCATTTGCATCAGGAGACTATGATTCTCCCTGTCAAAGTGCATTCTGATCTGCTATCAGCCCAATTTTTGGCAGCTGCTTCTTGCCCGGACAACCCTCTCTGTGATTTGGTCCACCACACTCAACGCCCTCGTCCTATGAAAGACACCTTGTGGACCAAACACCACGAAGTGGTCGAGTTGGGATCCGTTGAAGCATCCTATTTCCAAGCACACTTGAAGAATATCCACAGCTACTTCGTGGATTTCGCCAATGGCTGGCTTGGACCGAATGCGGTTTTGCTGACTGAGCCTCCACCAATCGACGTGACGTGTGCGTGCTGGCAGGCTGACGTGCGGTTGTGTGGCCGTTTGCTCTTGACCTAGGCTCGGCCTGTGTATAGCGTAATGCCGTCTAACACGCGTCAAGCGAGTGCGTCTGATTGCTCTTCCGAACCTTTTCCTCCAGCTGTTTCTGCTTTGTTGGGGAAGTTAGAACTTGTTCTCGATGGCCAAAACAAACTGATCGGCCTGGTATCTAATCTACTTCAATCTCAGTTGGAGCAGGCGAAGGAATTTCGAGAAAGTCAGCAGGAATTGGCCGAGTTGCGTGTGGAGAATGCGGAGTTGCGTCAAAAACTGGCTGCCCCGGCCGCTACCTTTCCTTCTGCGGCCCTGGACCCTCTGACTGTGGCACAGGACATCTGTGAAAGACAGGAAAAACAACTGAATCTGGTTGTGTTCGGACTGCCGGAGGAGAAGAAAACTGACTCGGAGCAGAACGGTCTGGACAGAGCGATCGTTGAGCAAGCAGCAGAGAGACTCAAACTGAACTCGTGCGTCGAAGGCGTTCATCGTGATGGCGTGAGAGGACAGGACAACAAGCCGCGACTTCTGAAAGTGCGTTTTACGGACATTCACAGTAGGCACATGTTTTTGCATGGCGGTGGTTTCAATGCATTGCAGAGTGTATCTGGTGCTGAGCGCATTTATGTTAGGAAAGACATGACGTTTCTTGAGCGTGAAAAGGCTAGACAAATGCGCGGAAACGTTGGTGCGGGTAGGAATAGGAGACCCAAGTACGGTCAGCCGCCAACTAAGGTGCTCTCTAAGGCTCGAACTGAATCTGTGTCTGATGGCGAAGAGTTTAGCTCGGTAAACTAGAAGGTCGCCCAGATGCACAAAAATTTGGTGTAGAGATTTTTGCGTTTAATTCACAGAGTATTGTAAACAAATTGGTCGACCTTAAAAGTTTTCTGAGCTCTAAACTCAACAGTGTAGTAGTTATTTTTGAGACATGGCTAGGTGATTTACCATCGTCTGTGTTACCGTATAACGACGTTTTTTCTATTTATCGTTGTGACCGGTGCGGCAGACAAGGCGGCGGTGTATTGGTTATGGTACCGATCGACTGGCATTCATACCAACCTATCGCATCGGTTGTTTCTGACTGCTTTGAGGGCTGTTGGGTTGAAATTAGTGGGAGCGGGTCGGAAAAATTGTTGGTAGCTGCAGTGTACCGCCCTCCTGGAGGCTCTCCTGACTTGACTACATTGCTAAATTTCTTAGATACAGGTCTTTCTAGGGGCAAGCCCACAGTAGTAGTAGGCGATTTCAATTTGCCTGGAATAAATTGGAGTGATATGACTGTAAATGGAAGTGTTGACTCTAAAGAATTCCATTTCTTAGAATTTTCCCTTTCGCGTGGATTAGAACAATGTGTTCATTGTCCAACCAGGAACCAAAATATTCTTGACCTTTTCTTTTTATCCGATAAAGAGTTTTTAATCGATTTCTCTGTGTTAGAGCCATTTTCAACTAGTGATCATGAAATGATGTATGGCCACCTAAATGTAAAATTGTTCAATAACACCAGAATGAAAACAACTAAGGTCAGAAACTTTTTTAGAGCTAGGTACGACAAAATTGAACAAGCACTGGAAGTGCTAAATTGGAATGAGGTTTTTTATCCTTGCACAACTCCAGAGGAAATGTGGATAGCGTTTTTATGTATTATAAATCCATTAATTGCAAAGTATGTTCCTTGGAAATCAAGTTCAAAGAAAGCTAAAATACGGTGGTCCAGAGAATGTCAACGGCTTGAAGTTAAACAAAAAGCGGCCCATAGAAAGTACCGCCTTACTGGTACAGTAGAAGATAAACAAAAATCGCGCGATTTTGCTAAAGCTTTAAGAAAAAAACGTAGGGAAGAGGAACGCGACAGTGAGCAGAGGGTTCTTGCAACAGGTACAGACAGAGCTTTTTGGCAGTTTGTTAGATCTAAGACAAAATGTCCGGCAAAAAATCCACCAATCAAAACTGATCAGGGTGAAATTATTACTGATGGAAAAGTTAAAAGTGAACTTTTTAATCAATATTTTGCATCTGTTTTTCAACCGAAAGACAAAGTGGTTTACTTCTATCCAGAATTGACACAGTCAACCTTAGAAGCTGTTGAATTTAAACCTGAATGGGTATATGCTCGTCTAATGGAACTTCCAAATAAACAATCCCCGGGTCCTGATGGACTTGGTCAGTTTTTTGTAAAAAAGCTGGCCTTCCAGCTAGCTTATCCCCTTACTAGGATTTTTCAAGAATCTTTCAGGCTGGGAACAGTGCCACGTGATTGGAAGCTGGCAAATGTAGTTCCAGTTTTTAAGAAAGGAGCAGCGTCTAAGGTTGGCAATTATCGTCCAATAAGTTTGACATCAGTTCCCTGTAAAGTTATTGAATCAATAATAAAGGAGGAAATGCTAAAATTTCTTATTCAGGAAGGTTTGATTTCTGAAAATCAACATGGGTTTCTGTCTAGAAAATCTACAGTTACACAATTACTTTTGTGCATCAATGACTGGACTGAAGCTATAGATCAGGGCAAATTTGTTGAGGTTTTTTACATGGACATTGCAAAAGCTTTTGATTCTTGTGACCACAACATTTTGTGTGCTAAACTTAGAGCATATGGTATTAAAGGAAATTTGCTGAGTTGGATCAAAGCTTATCTTAGTGAACGCAAACAAAAAGTGGTAATCGACAGACAAATGTCAGGACCTGTTGATGTTACCTCTGGAGTTCCGCAAGGATCATGTTTGGGGCCATTATTATTTTTGATATACATAAATGATCTACCCAAACTCTTTGACAACAGTAGTGTAAAAGTACGTATGTTTGCTGATGATTGTAAAATGTATATTAATTTTCCAAAAGAGGGATATAATTTGGACGAATTTAAGGGTTGTATTGAAAATATTTTAGATTGGTGCGAAGCTGTAAAGCTTACACTTGCCTTGCATAAGTGCAATATTTTGCACTTAGGTGGGACAAATCCCAAACATCAGTATGAAATTAGAGGTAATCAAATTGAAAGTGTTAATGAAGTAAGGGATCTTGGTGTCCTGGTTGGACTGGACCATAACTCAAATTTGTGCTTTTCGAAACACTGTCTTAACGTTGCAAAAGAGGCTGCAGTGAAATCAAAATTGATATTTGCAGCTTTTTGTAGTAGAAATCCTGATTTTTTGCTTCAATTGTACAAAGCGTTCGTGCGCCCAAAATTAGAGTATGCCACCCCAGTCTGGAATCCTTTTAAAATGAAGGATATTAGGGTTTTGGAGAGCATTCAGAGGTCGTTTACACTGCGTCTGAACAAAAATGAAATGCAGGGTTTCTATATTGACCGACTTCGCAAATTTGACTTGGAGACTCTAGAAACGCGACGTATTATCATTGACTTACAGTACGTATACCGAATTGTGTACGGACTGAATGATATGCGTTTTGAAGACTATTTTGAATGGGCTAAAACCATGCGTACAAGAGGTCATGATAAGAAACTGTATCTACCTGTGTTAAAGAAAAACCTTAACTGTAGAAAGTTCTCATTCGCAGTCAGAACCATCCGGCTATGGAATAATTTACCTAGTGAAGTTGTCAATTCAAATTCTCTTAGTCTATTTACAAAAAGAATTAGTAGCCTGCCTATGTTTGATCTACCTTCGGCAACATAAGACCATACGTGGTCGTCTGTCTGCCGCGCCCAACATTTGTATTTCGTTCTTTCTGTGTTTGGGCGAAATAAACTTACTTACTTACTAATCAACACTTCTGAAGCCACCTTGTCCAGAAAGGTGCGCACTACTCTGGCCCAGCTGCGATCGGGTTACAGCGGGTTCCTCCGCTCTTACCAGCACCGCTTACACCCGGAAATTTCGGAGCTGTGCCCTGACTGCAACCTTGAACGGCACACCTCTAGCCATCTGTTTGACTGTGTTACCCGACCGACTTCTTTGTCAGTTCAGGACCTGTGGACCGACCCCATTGCCACGGCCGCTTTCTTGGGGCTATAGCTGGATGGCGGCTATCAACAACAACAATGACGATGATGATGACAACAATGATGATGATGATGATGATGATGATGATGATGATGATGATGATGATGATGATGATGATGATGATGATGATGATGATGATGACGATGATGATGACGATGACGATGACGATGACGATGACGATGACGATGACGATGACGATGACGATGACGATGACGATGACGATAACGATAACGATAACGATAACGATAACGATAACGATAACGATAACGATAACGATAACGATAACGATAACGATAACGATAACGATAACGATAACGATAACGATAACGATAACGATAACGATAACGATAACGATAACGATAACGATAACGATAACGATAACGATAACGATAATAATAATAATAATAATAATAATAATAATAATAATAATAATAATAATAATAATAATAATAATAATAATAATAATAATAATAATAATAATAATAATAATAATAATAATAATAATAATAATAATAATAATAATAATAATAATAATAATAATAATAATAATAATAATAATAATAATAATAATAATAATAATAATAATAAGAGTGATACAGAGTACCTTCTGGAGCTGCAAGCAAAACCCATAATAGTATGGTAGAAAAAATCATATGGTCATTTGGACCAATTGGCCGGCACTATTTAGCGTTTAGATGCGTAGCCATACATGTAACAGGTCACCCGCCGAAAGGTAAGGGGTTGTTGGGGTCTGGCGCCTTCCTGGTGGATCTGAGCCCAAATTCTAGGGGAGGGGTTCAATAATAAAACACGCTCAAGAACCGAAAAAAATCGCTAATTTTGACTCAACTTCAGCTAAAATAAGCTTCTGTTTTGCAGGCAATTTTAGCAATTTTAGTGTCTGGTATTCAAAAAAAATCGCAAAAATTGTTCAAAAAAATTACTTGCCAGAAAATCGGAGGGGGCTGGCCTAAGTCGGGTGAGTGCCCCCGTTACATGTATGCGCGTAGCGTATGAAAGATTTCGCATCTGCACATTGCCAATAATTTTGACATTACCAAGCAACCATGCGAATCGGTTGGAACGAGATATGCATTGCTTGCACAATTGTTTGATTTGAACCAATTCGACTAATGCACCTAATAGAGCAGTGTGTCTGTTATCTGAGCAAGCTAACTAAAATAAGAGCAAGCCTAAGGGTCAGTAAATGCCGACCCTTTGATAAAGCCCAATTTACAATAACGCTTCGCAGCCGGCCTCGGCCGACCGCAGTGGACGGCGCGCATGTTTTGTACTCCCAATGCAGCCGTAACATTTATGCTGAATTTTCAGGAGAGCGCTCAGCCGGCGGAAAATTTCGAAGAAGCTGGCAGAAAAATGTCCTTTGAGCAGAAAATTTTTAGCTACACGGAGCGGCAGTTTTTCTACAGAAAAGTCCGCTGGCGATCTTTTTCTACACGAGTATGAGTATGAATCCACCTTGAGGCTTCCCGGCGCGACGCTATTGTGAACTGACATTTGGGAAGCGAGGTCGGCCAAAGCTCAGATCGCGCTGCCCGGCCCGCGGTCGGCCGAAGCCTCATTATCAATCGGGCTTGAAGGCCATTTCATGAAGATCTACTATGCTTCTGAACTTTGGTTTCAGAAATGTTTCAACTTTCAACTGCTACGTATGATTGCGGATAAGAACGCTTTGTTTTTCCTTTCGAGTTGTTCTGCACATCGCTGCATAATGTACCCATCCATACATGTAACAAAACAAGCGGGCCTGTGGTGTCTGCCTGCCTGCCCTAACCCGACTTATGTCAGACCTCCGGTTAGGGACCGCCCCAGACAATTTTTCAGACCCTCCCCCTCCGGTTTTTCAGGCAAGTAATTTTTTTGAGCAAATTTTGCAACTTCATGCAATTTCAGACAGAAAAATTGCCAAAATCGGTTGTAATTCAGCACTTTCTACCTGTATTTGAGTCCAAATTAGCGATTTTTGACGAGTTTTAGCCGAAAACTTGCGATTTTGAGCGTTTGTTTGTGCCCAACCCCCTCCCCCTTCGACGGATGACCTGTTACGTATGTCTGTACCTAATACTGAGTTCCTTTTCTCACCTAGTGAGAAGAATATACAGTACATGTGTTTAGAAGTCGCCAGGGAAATAAGTCTGAGTGAACAGATTTTACTAATTGGCAGAGGTAGTCAGTTGTCTAGCAACCAAACCAGCAGGGCTACTAATTTAGACCGTACTGTTGCTATTGCCGACTCAACTCCGGTCGTAAACCTATAACAGATGTCAAATCAAAGTCTGCCGGTTTTTAGTTATGAATCAGTAGTCCTAAACTTGACTTATTCTATACAAGGTCTAACTATCGGACTGGGCAATTTACTAATCTTTGTCTCTATAATTCGGTATAGAGCCTTACGTTCAAGAAACGACTGCATAATTCTGGCAGGACTGGCGTTTGCCGACTTTCTTAATCTCACTGCCTACTTTTTTGCAGGTTTGTTTGTAGTTGGTATGGCCAACCATTTCTAATAATTGGCGTTACGGCCGACCTAGTGTGACCGGACATGACAATTTACGCAAAAACACCGCATTTGGTTTCATGAAAAAGTAGAAAAACGCGATTTCGAAACACCTGCCTGCGAAGAACTTTTCTATGGCGCACTTGGTACCATTTTTAGTTCTGGGCACTATAATAATTCGCGCTATAATAACGCGTTTCTTTCTATCAATAACTGAACACAAAAAACATTTTGCGCTTGAAGTTTCGAAAACCGTTTTGGACCATTTTTTGGCTGTTTTATTGTATTTTCTAAACGCCTATTTATGTACCGCAGTAAAAATACCCGCTGAATGAAGTGCATAGGCGTAAACTGCATGACAGAGGAATGGCGGCTTTTCTTAAACTTATGCATTTTATTCTTTTTTGAAATGGTTTATGCGCAAAGTGCTGACCGAAAATTGCAGGAACCTACAGAGTTTGGTTGTTGCTAACTACAGATATGTCCAATCATCAAAGCTTCACCCCAAAAGAGTGCATTCTACATCCGAACAACCTGCTATGGAGTTTTTCAGAACATCTAGCCAGCGTTATGTTATGCATTGTCTCATTTGATAGGTTCCTCTCAGTGTCTTTGCCATTACAGTACATAGGCTGGTCCCGCAATCTAGCTCTAAGCCTCCTAGCGGCAGCTTATTCCTATACCGTCAGTGTGGGAACATTTGTTGTAGCTAAAATTGTCGTAATCAACCCGATAGCACCAAGAACAACTTTCTGTTTATTCACGGCAACCTTAAGAACGGTGCACTCACCTAACTTGGTGGCCTATTACCAACACTTTGCGTCTACACTTGCTCTTTTAAGTATTTTTGGTTTCGTGGCAGTGTGGATAGAGTTGAAAAGAAGTCAGGCTCGCGTAACCGGTTTAGACTTACCGGTTCAGCAGCAGCAGAAGCTGAAACTGCAACGTAGAATGACTGTAACTTTGGGCTTGAGTTGTATGTGCACTTTTACCTTCTTTTTCCTGCCCATTAGGTTAGCCTATTGGTTCACTAACTTGGGTTACAGGAGAGTTGCTATTCTGTCTTTTGCTACTGCTCAGTTGAACCCGTTGTGCAATGTGCTTCTTTATCCGTTGAGACACAAGGATATACGAACTGCTGTTAGGGCATTTTTGCTCTGCAAACAACTGCCGGACGACGTCAGATTGTGGGCGGAGAATGAAACTGAGTGACAGACAGACCGTCAACAGAGAGGCAGCAAATTGGTCTCTTTTCTATGTATAATAAATACTACTACAGTACTAACATACATACTACATAGGTAAATGGATGTATACACACATTACCTCAATAAAAGTAAAGACAACAAGAGACATTAAAAAATCCCACTTATATATGATCGGATCGGATCATACAGTATAGATACAAAGTGTCCCATCGCTTTTTCGTCCTTCACTCAAACGTTTTCGTTCACGGTCATTTCTTTACCGATTTGGGTCAAATTTTCAGCAAAAATTAACAGCGTGGTATTAAACTAAACTGGAACTAAATATTCTGCAATTTTGGTGCGAAAATTCCAACGGAAAAATTCTTTTTAAACGGAAAAGTGAAAATCATAGTGGTCTGGGTAAATTCAAATTTCCCGCGTAATTACTGCGCTATCGCTTAGATAGTTGCAGGAATGATCGGGCGGACATTTGGTCATAAGATATTCAGACGGCATAGGTAGAGTAATCGCTAAAAAATAGCTTACAGTATTCGGGCTAAAAATCGCTAAAAATGCTGAGGGCTGTTTAGGGAATTTTCCCGTCTAAAATTGCATAATAAATCTGCCCAAAACTTGCGTTCCAGAAAATCGGATGGGGGCAGTCGTTTTGAAGGAGGTTGGGAAACCCAGACCCTTTGTTATACACACGTATAAATCAGACTTTGTCAAATAAGAAAAAGTCAGGATGAGCTACTAGCGAAGCAAGTTTGCTGGCAGGCAACACATTTTGAATGCAGTCTCCGGTGGATGGGTTGAAGGCGACACTGTAGCAGAAGACATTTCGACCGCAGGCTTTGGCGCATCTCTGGCGGTTCTGTTCGGTGGTTTGCTTCAAGATCAGCTCGGTATTTGTGGGCTTCTGTCCTTTGCCTACTTGTTGAAATCTGTACGCAAGAGGGCTTTCTAAAATATTCTTGCTCCTTGTCATCATACCTTTAAGTAGCCCTATGTACGTAGCTTGTAGAGAAGATACTGTAGTTTGCACTAGGGGGTTTGGGGTTACCCCTAGCTAGAAAGGCCAACCCTCGAGACAGTTTAGGGACCCCTGGCGCCGGCCCGGGCGGGTCTGAGCCCAAACTTTGGGAGGGGTATGGCACTAAAACTCGCTCAAAAATCGCAAAAAATGCAATTTTCCGGTTAAAAATCGTCAAAAATTGCTAATTTGGGCTGAAATACAGCTAAAAAGTACTGTTTTACAGGACATTTTGGCAATTTTTGTGTCTGAAATTGCAAAAAATCGTAAAAATTTGCTCAAAAAATTACTTGCCAGAAAAATCGGAGGGGGTCTGAAAAATCGTCCCCGGGCGGATCTGGCCTACAGTAAGGCGAGTGGGGGACAGACCGCCAGACCCCCTGTTACATGTATGGTTTCGAAATGGTTTTTTGTGGGTACGAAATTATAGTCAAAGCCACTGGATGGAGTGGATATAAAGCCTATCCCAAACAACACCAACCAGCACCGACGAGGCCTAATCGTAGGGCTTCGATGGCCTCATCAAATGGCATCGTACGTACTGTACACAGTTTGATTCTGTAGTTACCGTATTGGCAGAGGAACGGATATGCGTCAGCACAGACAAGGTTGTACAAGGCATGGCTATAGCCATCGTCTGTGTAGAGATAGGCACAAGCGGAGGAATATATAGACCAGACATCCGGCTCGTCATCTGCCAAATCCCACAAGGTCAGGTTCAGAGGAGCTGGCAGGGTTTCATTCTCCGATCGTAACCAGAACCAACCGTCCTTTATCGATCCCGACTCGTTCAACTGCTTCAAACCGACTGCGTAAGTGGACTTCTGTAACAAATATTTGTTACATGTATGTATGTATGTATGTATGTATGTATGTATGTATGTATGTATGTATGTATGTATGTATGTATGTATGTATGTATGCATGTATGTATGTATGTATGTATGTATGTATGTATGTGTGTATGTATGTATGTGCGGTAAATAAGTAAAAAATCGCACCGGAAACGCGTCAACAATCATTTGAATGAGGTCTTGATCGAAAATAAACGCTAAATGCCCAGTTGTTCCAGGTATGTCGGTGCAACGAGCCAAGCTTTCAGCATAATTCAGGGCTTCATCGTGTTTCACTATACACGAGCCTCGGTAATACAGTACCCCTCGGCCAATCGCTGCTCCGGTTGAAATACATTTCTGCTCGAAAGTGGAGCAGCTCTCTTCAGCTAAAATAGGAAGAAAATCAGTAGCTTTAGGTATTTTCGAAAGAAGTCAGATTTTGTTTTACCTCGTAGAAATGAAATACTGAATAGAATCGTAATAAATATGACGCTCAGCGCCATCAGCTTATTCCGTGCTTAGCGCTAGCGGTAGAATAAGCTTGGTTTTATGATTGTTTAATGAAGCCTTAACAACAGTCATACAATGCGATCCACCCAATTCATATCATACTAATTACTTGCTCTCAATTATACTGCTGTTCTAATTTGCCGCCCTGTACACACAGGTTATATACACCACCACATTGTTGTTTACTACAGTTCGTGTAAGACATTTCTAGACCGTTATTACCAGTTTGAAAACCGGTTGAAAAGACTTCTCGTCGCTAGTTAATTCTGGGAAGAAGAAGATCAAGAGTATTAGACATAGACAAGCCAATCAAAGACAAATCAGTTGTGATAGTGATATGATGGGAGAAAGCGGTGGCCAAGCTTTCGCAATTATAAACTACGGTTGTATGTTCTGTTGGTTGGCATTTGCAACGTAGACAGTAGTTTGTTGTTAAATTTAATCTTTATTATTTGTTATATTAGCGTTACCTTCGATTTGGAGTGAAGGCGTAAAATGCGCTGACACTGTCTGAGGATGTGGTTTTTATTGACTGTCTCATGGGTGGCTTTCTTTGTGCAGATTTGCTTCCTTACGCTCGGTTTAGGTAGGTGACCACAGTTTTTTCTAATTTTATTAATAAGACAAGAGTGAATGTGATCATACATTACATACAGTCATGTCTCGTTAATCCGGATATTCGCATTCCGGACAGATTAGGCAAGGTCCCAATTTTCCCCCATGTTATATATGACTAAGATGTAAATGGTATAAAAATACCAAATACCAAATACATAGGCTTAGTGAATGGTATTTTCTGAACCAAATAAAAAATACCATGCCAAATAAAACCGAATAGTTTTCAAAATAAGTCATAAGGGTAAATGTAGGGTAAGCCGGGGTAATTCGGCACACCATTTTCAGTTTTTCAAAAATATCTCGGCCCAACTTAGCAGCAGTAACCTGATTTTCGGTCCGGAATTTTTCAATTTTTCTTAGTTACACTGTGCAAAAGGTTTGAAGCCATTCCGACCATTCTACATATCGATTATCGATTATTTTTTTAGCAAAATTCCAAAATTTCAAAATCGTCCAAAATGGTCATGATATATATCATTTGAAAGCCCTTCATCTGACGAGTCTAATGATCACTACATCAGCGCAGGGCACGCCCCCGGGGGCCTGTTTTGCCAAAGTACCCCTAGAGACGCATCTATAGGCACGCTCCGGAGGGCCTGTTTTCGAAATATAAAAATACGCCTAGGGGTACTTATCACTATACTGATGCGTCCCCTAGGGGTATTTTTATGGTTTTAAAACAGGCCCTCCAGAGCGTGCCTATACTGATGCGTCTCTAGGGGTACTTTTATATTTGGCAAAACAGCCCCCCGGGGGCGTGCCCTATGCTGATGTAGTGATCATTAGACTCGCCAGACGAAGGGCTTTCAAATTATATATAACACGACCATTTTGGACGGTTTTGAAATTTTGGAATTTTGCCAAAAAATAATCGATAATCGATATTTATCGATAAAACTTGTTATTTTATAATTAGTTATGATCATTAAAAGCATTTATTTTAATCTGGGGTCGGTTCCTGATTTTACGCCAGGAAACTAAACATTTACCATATGAACTAATCGAAAAGGTTATTTCTCACAGAGGCATCTCTCTGATTTCTTGACCGAATGCAAGCTTTACCACGTTTAGACAACCCCTGCACTACTGGAAAAGGAATTTTAACAAGCTTTATAACGTCCTGAACATACATGTAACAGGTCATCCGCCGAAGGGGGGTTGGGGGGTCTGGCGCCGGCCGGGGGGTCTGAGCCACAGTTTTGGAGGGGGTTGGGCACTAAAAACGCTCAAAAATCGACAAAATCGCAATTTTTGGCTAAAAATCGCCAAAAAATCGCTAATTTGGGCTGAAATACAGCTAAAAAGTGCTGTTTTGCAGGCGTTTTTGGCAATTTTTTGTCTGAAATTGTAAAAATTTGCTCAAAAATTTACTTCACAGAAAAATCGGGGTCTGGCCTAAGTCGGCTGGGGGGCAGACCCCCTGTTACATGTATGGTCCTGAAGCTCATTTTCATTTATCTATCAGTTGAGGCTAGTCATATAAGGCTTTTCAGTCATACAGGAAGCATCTCCGATGTACACGGCCCAAGTTTAGAAGTTTAGACAAAAGTGGAACATTCAGTTCACGCATCAATTTGGCAGGCGATTTTGGGAATTTTTGTCTCTGAAATTGCAAAAAAAACCGCAAAAATTTGCTAAAAAATTCCAGAAAAATCGGAGTGGAGTAGGAAAAACCGTCTCGGGGGTTGGGGTCTGGTCTGGCCTAAGTCGAGTGGGGTGGCAGACACCCAAGACGCCCCTGTTATATGTATGATGCCCCTCAGGCTCTCACCTACCACCATCAGCCAGCTGCTACCCCCTCTGGAATTTTTTCGAAGAACTTTGTGTAGAAAATTACTATAAAATTATGGCTAGAATAGGTGTAAATGAGCTCAGAATAGCTTATTTTAACCTGTTTTAACGAAAAATATCCCAAAAACTTTGATTTTAGAAAAAAAATCAGACCTTTTGGCTTAGCATCCCCTCAGCCCTCCTCAGGTCAGGTGCTCCTACCCCCTCAGCAATTGAAAATTATACCCGCCATCAGCCGAACTGCTAGCCCATGTCTGGGCCCAACCAGGCACTTTCAAAATTTTACACCCCGTTTCCGAAATCCTGGATATGCCACTGGCTTTATCCTCACAGTGGGACTATCCAACTTGCGCACAACCGATTTGCGCACAACCAATTAGCGCACAACCGGTTTGCGCACAACCAATTAGCGCACAACCGGTTTGCGCACAACCAATTAGCGCACAACCGGTTTGCGCACAACCAATTAGCGCACAACCGGTTTGCGCACAACCAATTAGCGCACAACCGGTTTGCGCACAACCAATTAGCGCACAACCGGTTTGCGCACAACCAATTAGCGCACAACCGAATTGCGCACAACCGATTAGCGCACAACCGGTTTGCGCACAACCAATTAGCGCACAACCGGTTTGCGCACAACCAATTAGCGCACAACCGGTTTGCGCACAACCAATTAGCGCACAACCGGTTTGCGCACAACCAATTAGCGCACAACCGAATTGCGCACAACCGATTAGCGCACAACCGAATTGCGCACAACCGATTAGCGCACAACCGAATTGCGCACAACCGATTAGCGCACAACCGAATTGCGCACAAAACAACCGATCTGCGCACAATTTTTTACTTAAACACTTATACTTTTTTTGCAGCACAATATAGTCATAGACACCAACAGTAATTTTACATAACAGTTACATTTATAACAGAGTGATTTATAATACATAAATTTTATAACTGATTGCGCTTTGGCTGTGCGAAGTAGTGCCCTATTCCTCTTAGAAAAGCCATGCGCTCGATCAAACCCAATTGGTAACGCTCGGCTCTGTTTTCAACAACCCTTTGCACGCTTTAACACAGCATCTCCACGTTTTGTTCTCCTTAAACTAGGTACATTTATTTAAACTAAGGTCTAATAAAAATAATAGGTTTACCTGGAGGACTGATTCTCGGAATAATCGGTACCGAAAGCCATTATAGGCAAGTGCCGGCTTGCCTTTGGTGGCAGACATGGGCTAGCATTTCGGCTGATGGGGGGGGGGTAGAATTTTCAATTCTTGAGGGGGGGTAGGAGCGCCTGATGGGGGGCTGAGGGGTGGTAAGCCAAAATGTCCGACTTTTTGGCGAAAATCAGGGTTTTTTGGCTTATTTTTCATTAAAATAAGTTAAAATTAGCTATTCTGAGCTCATTTACGCCTATTCCAGGCATATTTTTATCATAATTTTCTATACAAAATTCTTTCCAAAAATTCCTGATGGGGGGTAGCGGCCGGCTGATGGGGGGTAGATCAGAGCCTGATGGGGGGCCAACCCCCTCAGCCCCCCTTTGCCCATGTCTGTTTGGTGGTGCTAATACCTCAGCCATAAAACCCAATAAAACACTGCGCTGCAGTGGCTAGCAGAGACAAAGAGAGAACAAATGTTAAACTGGACTGCATGCATGCCAGTTTGGCTGACCGAACCAAATTTACATATAACGCTTACACAAGCATGCCTGTACCATTAAGCCTGCATTACCATAGCCTTACAACGTATGTACACTACATTCAACACACAACAACACAACTATTACTTTGTGCGCAAATCGGTTGTGTTGTGCGCAATTCGGTTGTGCGCTAATCGGTTGTGCGCAAACCGGTTGTGCGCTAATCGGTTGTGCGCAAATCGGTCGTGCGCAAGTTGGTGTGCCCGCGATCCGTGTGCGCAAATCGGTTGTGCGCAAGTTGGTAGTTCCCCTCACAATTTACGAGATTTTTGTAGAATCCAGAAGCCTGGTAAGTATCTCACAAAAAGGACTTTGTATCCGGCTAACAGCCCTGCCGTCCCTCTGGTCCGCTCAGACATGGGCTAGCATTTCGGCTGAGGGGGGGTAGAATTTTCAATTCCTGAGGGGGGGGGCTGAGGGGGTAGGAGCGCCTGAGGGGGGCTGAGGGGTGGTAAGCCAAAAGTCCGATTTTTTGGCTAAAATCAAGGTTTTTTGGCTTATTTTTCATTAAAGTAAGCTAAAATAAGCTATTCTGAGCTCATTTTCACCTAATCCAGGCATATTTTCATCATAATTTTCTATACAACATTCTTCCAAAAAATTCCTGATGGGGTAGCGGCCGGATGAGGGGGTAGGTCAGGGCCTGAGGGGGGCAACCCCCCTCAGCCCCCCTCTTTGCCTATGTCTGGGTCCGCTGGTTCAGGACTGCATGTGTCGAAAAAAAACTAACTAACTTGGTTGTATTGTATTGCAAAAATCAAGTCAAAAGATTTTGTGCACAATTCTTCTTGCACTTCAATCATATTTCTTAAATAAATCAATAAACGCAAGTGTTGCGTTAAAATTTCAGCGAATTTGATTGGCGGACACCAAAAGTAGGGTTTCCATATGGTACGACCACAGTCGCCGAACGTGGGGGTACCAGTATATGGTACCACTACCCTCTAGGCATACATGGGCCGGAAAAATCCGTAGGGGGGTCTGGAGACCTCGGGGGGGGGGGGGGGGTCCCCCGAAAAAAGAATAAAAACGCCTATTTTGCCTTAAATAAGCGAAAATTTTCTCCCTCCGGGAGGGGGGTATGGCCGGTCGAGTGGGAGGGGTATACCACTTACCCCCCGGCCCATGTATGCCTCTAGGTACCGGCACCATATATGGCGTCGGTTCGGTAGCATAAATGCGTTAAGTGCCAGATTGTTCTATGCAGTGGTGTTGTATAATAATAATGAGCAGGTAATTTTCAGCTGCCGGGCTTTATTACTTAGCCGAATTAGTCGAGGAATACACGTCAGTAGCTGAACGAGTTATTCGATGGCTTATCTGGGTAACTGTATGGCACATGCGGCTAGATCGCTTTACCGGGAGCTACCGTACTAACTCTATTTAAAGGCTCTCCTGTTTAAACTAAACCGAAGTCTAAGCTCCCTGTTTGGCGATTTAGACAACATACATGTAATAGCAATCTACCTCTCACCAGACCCCTCAGACTGTTTTTCATTCAAGCAAATTTTGGTTTAATTTGTGCAGTTTTTTTTACAATTTCAGGCACTAAAATTGCTAAACTTCCCTGACTAGTTTGAGTTTGAGCCTAAATTAGCGCATCTGTGTTATTTTTTGCCCAAATACGCTAATTTTCAGTAGCGGACCTACCAAATTTGGCTTGCTTAGTCTGGCTAGAGTTGGACCCACTCCTATTCGGCGGATCACCTGTTACATGTATGCCTTACCTGCTAGTATAAAGTTCTTAATGACTTTATGATTACTGTTGTTGGCTTTCAGGGAGTGTTTGCCATAAACTTGGGTCTGTTGTTTCTGGAGGATATACCGTGGTATCTGTCCATGCTGGGCATGCTCAATCAACTAGTGCACCTCGCTCTCCTGGTGCCGTTTCCTGCTTTTGAACCTCTATCGCCTGCCTTCATATCTGCCTGTGGTATGTGCTCTGTGACCTGTCCAATCAGATTTATCAACCAACTCTCTTTCAGCCTTATTTGTCCTTAATCATTACTTGGCGTTCAGATTCTTTGGATCCCACTGGTACGAGTTCCATGAGGTAGCGAGGCTTTTTTTTTAAGGTTTCCAGTTTTGCTGCTATGCACATTTAAATCAATTTTACTATACCGTGTCCTAAAATAGTGTTCCGACCAGACATGGGCTTAGGGAGGCCAGAGAAAGGTTTACCGCGTCAGGCCGCCGCAACCCCCGTAGGAATCATTTTGGAAGATTGTTGTATAGAAAATTATTATAAAATTGTGTCAACCATCGCCGCTAAATCTACTTATAGCGGCGCGCCTCTTAAACTGACATTAATAGTAGCTTTTTTGTCTTAGGGGCCGTCCATAAACTACGACGTTCAGAGAGGGGGGTGGGGGTACCCGGAAAAACGCCGCAGAACGTCGGAGGGGGGGTGGGGGGGGTTGAGGCAAAACGTTGACGTATTTTTAACCTTTTTTTGGTAAGGTTTGACGACTGCAGAATAAGCAAGAATGCAGAAAAAGTCAAACGGGTTTGACACATTTTTGTAGTTCTACAAATATTATTATGTTAGCGTGATTTGTACTGGGTGTACAAAAAAACAACCCAGCAGATTTCTTACTGTAGCAACCGTAAATCTCAACCGATTTAAATAAACATTTTTTAATGAAGTACAAATAAATTCTTGATTGGTAGAATTTTCGTTAAGATGCTCTGCTTGGTTCTTGAGATATTTGCCCTCAAATTTGAAACGCTCATTTTGCCAATGAACAAAAGTGATTAAAACAACCCAACAGATTTTTTACTATGGCAACCGCAAATCTCAACCGATTTGAATGACTCTTTTTAAACTGAATGTTAAATGAATTCTTGAAAGATCGGTGAAACGAACTGGTAAATACGTACATTGTATGTGCACAGGCACAATTTTTCTATTATTCATTTGTGATTACGCCGTCAGAAAAGCAGCTTCAGAATTTGAACGAAAATTCGAAAATTTTATTTCGGGGGGGGGGGGGGTGCCTCCCAAACGTCGTAGTTTTTATGGGGGTGATGATGAAAACGTCGTTAAACGTCGGAGGGGGGTGGGGGTGCAAAATTTTGAATTTTTGAACGTCGTAGTTTATGGACGGCCCCTTATGGTAAAAATGTAAACACATCCGTATATGGGAAAAACATTTATAAATCAATGTAAAAGTCAATGTTATCGCCGAATTGAATTGACTGCTTTGAAAAATATTGTAGTGAAGAATAAAATTGGAGCAAATTAATCACATTTCAGCTTCAAATTTTAGATTTAATAAGCTGTACTTTGTTACATAATGCACATCTTGGTGCTCCATACCTGCAAATACACACGTACGGTTTTTGGTCGACAATATTTTAAACTCTGCAGACAGGACGGGACCTGGAAAGTCAGGGAATTTGGTTTCCCGTCATGGAAAATTTTGATAGCAGTAGAATCATCTCTCGCCCAAAGGGCCCTGTCAGAGCTTTACACACCACCCTTTTGAAAATGGGACTTCTGACTTTCCACAACTACTACAACTTGAAATTCTACCCTCAGAATGCCGTTTGAATGCGTTTTTCAGAGCCAATTTTTAAAAGCTTCTCACCCTTGTTAGAATGTTCTCATTCTGATTGGTCAGGGAGATTTGACTTTGGCAAGGGAATTTTGCTCTGAAAAAGCTGCACGAACACTGCAGGCGTTTAGCAGATCTTTATTTTTCTTAGAATCAAGTTAATAAATTTTTCGGTTTCCCAGTAAAAAGTCGCCAAACTTTCGAAAAAAGGAGGGGGGTTGCGCCTGCGGACAAGCGGAGTAAACTCCCATCATGCCCCGGTCCATTTATGTTGCCACTGGCCTGGCGCAGACTCTAACCCCCTCAATTCGGTGGACGACCTGTTAGATAGATGTAGGATTGGAGGCTCTGTAAGAGGAAAATTTCAGCCGGTTTCTGCCAAGATTGTGTTATGATTGACATACATGTAACAGCTCCGGGCCGACCGGGGGGAGGGAGGGTGTAGGGAGCTTCCCTCAGGGTCGGTCGAGAGGGGTTTCGCAGAGAGGGGGGGTCCAAAATTTCAAAAAGCTCCGAAACGCCTGGAAATGCTTTTTTAGCATGTTTCTTTTCCAGTAAGGACGCTAAAAAGCTGCCAAATAGCGTTTTAGAGCTAAAAACAAGCATGACAAAAAGGGCTTCCAAAAACACGATTCTTTATCAGCGGTGGAAACGCCAAATTCGGTTTCCAAAGGCTTTTCAATCGTATTTTAGGCTAAAAATTAGTGATTTCTGAGCCACTACTAGCGCTTGTATTTTTGGATGCGAGGGGCCCCTAACCTGTCTCGGGGTGGGGGTAAGGGGGTTTGGCCTTTCCAGCAGGGGGCAGACATGGGCAAAGGGGGGCTGAGGGGGAGGGTTGGCCCCCTCAGGCTCTGACCTACCCCCCTCAGGAATTTTTTGGAAGAATTTTGTATAGAAAATTATGATAAAAATATTCCTGGATTAGGTGCAAATGAACTCAGAATAGCTTATTTTAACTTATTTTAATGAAAAATAAGGCAAAAAACCTTGATTTTAGCCAAAATCGGACTTTTTGGCTTACCACCCCCTCAGCCCCCCCTCAGGCGCTCCTACCCCCCTCCCCTCAGCCCCCCTCAGGAATTGGAAATTCTGCCCCCCCTCAGCCGAAATGCTAGCCTATGTCTGGCAGGGGGTAACCCCCTAGTACATGTATAGTGATTGAGTGGTGTGTGTCACTTAGATACTGGGCTACTTCACACTGTGCTTGTGGCTGGTTCCGTTTGCCTTCTTCGTGTCTCTGTCGGCCAACGACCAGACCTTACCTGTGGTTACGAGTGCCGAACGCAGCGGTGATATGGATCTCTCCATTGGCACAGGTATTCTTATGCACTACCTCACTCACACCGCACTAGCCTAATACTTGCTTAGCTCAGTTGTGCCACCTATCCTAGTATTTTTTTGGTAAACAGGCACTGGGTGCCCAAAAATGACAGCCATACATGTAACGGGGGGTCCCCACCCGACTTAGGCCAGCCCCCCCCCCCCCCCGGGTGGGACCCCCGAGACGATTTTCCCGACCCCCTCCGATTTTTCTGGCAAGCAATTTTTTGAGCAAATTTTTGACTTCAGTCGAAGAAATGCCTAAGTCACATTTTTATGGATTTTGAGCTGTTCATATGCAATCACTGCTCTGACAGTGAAGAACAATTGTGCAAGTTTACAGAGCGAAACGTCTACTCAGTCCAGTATAGTGAACGACCGAATACGTCAGACCAAGCAGAATCTAAGCAAAAAATGACATATGCCGCAAAAATTCCAAAAAATAACAAAAATTAACATACTGTAGGAGATTAGATTAGATTACTAATCTATCAAAATAAACAGCTTTTTGAGAATGGTTTTTGTATAGAATTTATCCAAACTTAGGATGTGATGTAGGCAATCAAACTAGGTGTTGAAATAGTTCTGACACTGAGTTATCCTGAGATGGTAGCTAACGTATGTTTGCAAATAGCGCATTCGAATTAAAGGCAATCGAAATCTTTCTCTTCAATTATCTCGTTTTGTCTATTTATGGGCTTACCGGTGGACATTGCTTCGTCTGAACGCTTCAATTTAGTCATGGATCGAGCTCTGAGATAGTTTATGCACAAATCACCAATACCCATTATCCTATACCAGTGCGCACTTTAGCATATACCCTATTTGTTATAAGTAAGACAGTCAGGCACTTAACGCCGTTTATGGTACCGACACCATATATGGTACCCCTTCCCATGGCCATGGGTGCCGGTTCCATATATGGTACGAAATCTGAACAGAGTGGTACCATGGTACCGGTAAAACGCGAAGGTAGGGGTACCATATATGGTACCACCACAGACCTCGAACGTGGGGGGTACCATATATGGTGACGGTACCATATACGGCGTTAAGTGCCTGACTGTAAAACACAAGCAGGTGTGGTTGTTTCAGGGGACGGCGATTTCGTCTCCAACTATTTATCGGGCACCAAGCCGAGGCGGAAGTACGGTCTGCGAGTGTTTCTGGAGTACGTTAAAGACGCCGTAATTCCGAGTCAGCGGAAGCGCTACTCTTGATTGTAAAAGTGGATCGCTTGAGTCAATCATTGATTAATTATATGATTATGATGATCTTTCATGCCAAAGTTGTTTATGACCGAGCCTACGTATCTGTGTAGGTCGTCTGTTGCAAAGGTTATTTGTTGTTGGTTGCTGTGTATACAGTAAAAGAAGACCTTTTCTGCACTTTTATTCACTAATTTTACCAAGTCAAACTAAGTTTTACCGAGGACTGAGCATCCCGTCAGAGCTCTGAAAAGTAAACTGTCATGCTCTTCTATTTATTAACGAGCCTAATAGAAGCGTACCCTAAAGTCTACTTCCTGAATGAGGCGGTTTTGGAAGCGATCTTGCTCAAGAGATTTGTGTTCATGGCCTCGGGCATCGAACCATATGCTGGCATGGCCCGGGTCTCCAAAAAATGTCTGCAAAATTGCATAACAGCAAACTATAATTGAGTAAGGTATTGAAATTCAACTTTCAGAACTGAAATTCCTTTGTTCCAAGTTTATTCGTAAAGATTCCGAAGGAGAAAGAACATAAATTTTTGAAATATAAGTTTCGAAACCGGTTTTTGAATTTTGAATGAGATCAAGACTTTTCTGCAAAAGGATTTTCAAATTTTACTTAACCGCATAATGCTAATTTTTCTTTGGTCTATCAATTATACCTGAACTCTTTAGCCAAATCGTCGTAGTTGGTTTGGGACTTTTTTCCCAGCCTGAAACAATCTGCACGTGTAAGCTTTGAAAGAAAGTTAATCAACAGCTTTGTCAAATTGACCGACCTCACGATTGCGTTCCGTAGGGAGCTCGGCGACTTCTTCTCGAACCTGAAATCAAAGCTGCAGCCAGTAATTAGCGTGACTAGATTGGTTTCGATCGGTCCTCTTCTACTTCCGTTCTGCCCGATTCGAGACCACTATGCTAGCTCTGCTCTGCCTGCTGTTTCTTAGTGCTCAATTCGCCGGCTGCTACAAAGGTGAGTGAGGGTGGTTGGTGTGTTCGCGCGAAACGGCGCCCGCCCAACTGTAGCTATTACGTAAAAGTAAAAAATTGTAGCGGAAATGAGCTCCCAGGCGCTGCTGAGTCAGTTGCGCGACCTCTGCACGGCCTACTCCTCGGCGCACCGCCAAGATCGACGCGTATCCCCGGTGACCAACTCGCGTCTGTTGACCTACGACGGGCAGGACGCTATGGACATGATATGCAAGGATATCGTTAGTTGATTTGGCGCGGCAACAACTTGCCTTTGAATAAAAAGCAGCAACTGAATAGTTGTGCGGTCGAGCCACAGCGTAAGCGCGCCGTTCCTAAAACTACGGTGCCCTGCAGAAATTAGCATAGAGCCGAACTTACCGTTTCTCGAAGACAGCGTCGGTCCACGAGGAGACGGTGAGGAGGACGAAAACGCAGAGCAGGACGGCGCGTGAAGCCATGACGTCAACGACCGATTGAGAACCGATGTTTGCCGAGAAACTGAAAGTGAAAGTTGCCGATCAGATGATGGTTTTATTGAATCCGCTAGCGATCGCCGACTCGGTTCGAGATTGGTTTCGACGATTGTCTAGCCTGGAGACACAATTTCAAGCGCAAAATCGGACTGCCTTAGGAGATCATAAGACAGCGACGGCTATTCATAGAGAGAGAGAGGGAAAGCAGACAAACATTCGTCACGAGCTTTAGACTAAAAGCCGATTTGGCTTCGCGTTGGCGACACATAAATCGGCGCTGATTTTAAACGGACGCTGACGTACGGAGCAGGTACTTGCCTGAAATTGATCCTTGCCTTGGACATAAGCATAATTGCCCTATAGAACCTGCTTTTTAGAGGTGTTAATGGGCTAGAAAGCGCACTTTTTCGGTTCATTCACGTACGTACGTAGGTAGGAAAACAGTGATTTTATTGCTAAAATGCGAACTTACGTTCTACGGAAGCCTTTAAGCCCGGCCGAAACACAGCTATTATAATACAGAAGTGGAGTGATCTATGCAAATAAGGACCAATTCTATTAAGTTGGGCCGTCTTATTGCCAGTAATTGTATGAAGACTAACTCTTGGGACTCGTTTGAGTCAGAAAAAACTCATGACATGACTTCTGCTTCCATCAAGAAAAAACCAATGCAAGGAAATTAGCAAATATTGACAATTGGAAACGCCTGGCTGGCCGGCTGGCTTCCAACCAGAAAAGTGGACGGCAAGGCAGTGTATTTCTCGATACATTGAAAGGCTAGAATTTACGTCTTTGAATGCATTCAGTAATCCAGTTAATAGCGGTCAAACAAGCACCATTGTCTGGACAAGCTCTCTCTGACAAATTGAATGCTTTTATTCGATACTAAAATGTTTATGACCGTGACTGGTGATTAACATTATAGCTTCTACTCCTTGCATAGGAAGTACCAGCCGTGTTTGTCTTTTTTGCTTGTTCTACGATGTACAGGGTCCGCCAAAACAACAACCCAGCAGATTTTTCGCTGTAGCAACCGCAAATCTCTACCGATTTGAATGAATCCTTTTTTAAACGAAAGATAAATAAACCCTTAAATGATTGCTGAAATTTTCATTAATGTACTCTGCTTAGTTCCTGAGATATTGGCTCTGAAAGTCAAAACAATGATTTTGGCAGTGAAGAAGAGGGATTTTTTATTATTCTGCACTTCGTATAAAACGGATTCCTGCTACTGCTAAGGGCTATTGGAGGCTTTACTGGTGATACAGAAATTCGGTTTACTTCAACACTAAAGTATCAATAGCCCCAGCAGTAGGAATCTGCTTTATTATGAAATTCAACGGAATCGCTCTTGTTCTTTGCCAAAATCTGTTTCTACTTAGAAGGCAAATACAGTATAGATAAAAAAAATGTCCCATCGCTTTTTCGGCCTTCACTCAAACGTTTCGTTCTCAGTCACTTCTTTACCGATTTGGCTCAAATTTTCAGCAAAAATTAACAACATGGTTGGCTAAATATTCTGCAAGTGTGGTGCCAAAATTCCGACTCGTACTGGTTTTATGACCCGAAAACTAGGAATGAGGGTGGTCCACGCAAATTTATTTTTTTTCGGTAATACAAGGAGTACAGGCCTGAAACTTGCAGGAATGATTGGTGTTGCTATTGGGCATAACATACTAAGCGGGCAGCCCTGTAGCTCAAAGGGCACTAAAATGGGAGAATTTCAAAAACATGAGTGAAAATCCCATAGTTAAGAAATCTGCACCTTCTAGAATCAAAGCACTGAATCTGTTGTTAATCAACATAGATTGTAGCAGGAAGTTCGACAAATAAATGAACCTGACATTTAAGCTCTGTTCCACACCATAGTAACCATCCCTGCAGCGTTTTTTGAAAATTGAAAATCTTTAGAATCGTCATTTTGCCGGTTTTACGAAGAAAAGTCATATTTCGTCATGTTTTTGAAATTCCCCCATTTTAGTGCCCTTTGAGCTACAGGGCTGCCCGCTTAGTATGTTATGCCCAATAGCAACACCAATCATTCCTGCAAGTTTCAGGGCCTGTACTCCTTGTATTACCGAAAAAAAAAATTTGCGTGGACCACCCTCATTCCTAGTTTTCGGGTCATAAAACCAGTGAGTCGGAATTTTGACACCACACTTGCAGAATATTTAGCCAACCATGTTGTTAATTTTTGCTGAAAATTTGAGCCAAATCGGTAAAGAAATGACTGAGAACGAAACGTTTGAGTGAAGGCCGAAAAAGCGATGGGACATTTTTTTATCTATACTGTATTTCAAGAACTAAACTGTGAATCTCAATAAAAATTGCACCAGTCTTTGAAGAATTTATCAATCTTTCATTCAAAAAGGATTCATTCAAATCTGTTGAGATTCATGGTTGCAAGAGTAAAAAATCTGCTGGGTTGTTTTTTATCACTCTTGTTCATTGCCAAAATCTCTGTTTATCTGCCAAAATTTATCTTTCATTTAAAAAAGATTCATTCAAATCGGTTGAGATTTGCGGTTGCTAGAGCAAAAATTCTGCTGGGTTGTTTTTTTTGGCGGACCCTGTATATTCGTATTTTTATAAACTAGACCACCGGATGTGAGATGCACTTCAATGCCGCATTATTATTGTTACTGTCATTATCTCTTGTACTGTATTGTATTGTGTGGCGTGTGTTTTAATACCTCTCCTCGTTGTTCGTTTCTCTAACTCGCTAAAGTAAATACTTAACTGGGTTCGCTCTTAGTCGGTTGCTGTTACCGCATCAACAGTTGATTAGAAGTCCAAAAGCCCAAGGATGACCCATAAAGAAGAGCGACCAACGTTCAAGCCGCTAAAAGGTGAAGAGAACTACCCACTGTGGTCATCACACATGAAAGACTATTTTGCTGCACACGACCAGTGGGACATTATTCAAGAAATTGAGATTGAACCTCCTGAACCTGATCCTTTACCAGCAGAACCGACTGTGGCACAGAGAAAGGAATTCGATGCTCAACAGAAGGAGCGAAAGGACTTTCGTCTGCGCGCTGCCAAAGCTAAGTTTTTCATCAATCAGATGGTGGAGGAGAACATACAGTATTTGATTGTCAAGCCAGAAGTCGACACTGCCAAAAGGGCGTGGGACATTTTGCGTGAACAGTTTCAGAAAGACACTGTTGCAAATCGAATGCAGTTGATGTCGCGATTGTTCCAGCTGAGGCAGAAGGAAGGACAGTCAATCGGTGACTACTTCAAGGAGTTCGATGACTTGTCAGGTCGACTTAAAGCTTTGAATTATGTTCTTCCTGATGGTACCGACCCAGTGATTTTGATGAACGGATTGCTGCCCAAATTTGAGAACATTAGATTGTTCTACCAGAACCAGGGAGCAGTTACTGTACCGGTGTTACTTGAAGCGCTGCGGCAACACGAGGAAAGTCACTCAGATCCGTCAAGTCAGAAGGGTGAGTCCCTGTTGACAGCATCTAGAAAGCCGGGCAACCAGAGCCGAGGTGCCAGTCAGTCATCGAATGGAAACTGCTACAATTGCGGCGAGAAAGGACATATTGCGAGAAACTGTTGTTCGAAACCGAAATACAGTGATGATTCACAAAGCAACAGAGGAAACTACAGAGGCAGAGGTCAAGTGTACGGCAGAGGCAGAGGCAGAGGTCAAGGCAACTACAGAGGCAACAATTACAGAGGCAATTACAATCGAGTCGCTAATTTAGTCAGTGCGGGCAAGAGTGGAATGCCATTGTCAGACTGGTCAGTAAATGATGACGGAGACAGCTGGAACTGTACTACATTTCACTCGCTTGGAACAATGGCCGATCGCTGCAATGCCGTGAAGAATCAATCAGAACGAATTTTTCTCATGGACACAGGATGTACCAGTCATATGGTAAAAGATGCTGATCTGTTTTCACAGTATAGTGATTTGTCCAAGCATCATTCGATTATCTTGGGTGACGGTCATACCTGTAAAGCAATTGGGATTGGTCAAGTTAAATTCATGACGCTCGCCAATGGCAAATTACAAGATTGCTCTATGTCGAATGTGTTGTATTCGCCTGACCTGTCTGCAAATATAATTTCGATATCAGCACTAACCAAGAATGGGCACAACGTCGTGTTTTATGAGAAAGGTTGTGATGTAGTGGGCACAAGAAATGGTGGTAATCATTTGATTGCACGTGGCTATGCCTCAAACGGTATGTATCTACTCAAATGTAGGGAACGACCGGAATTCCGATTCCGATTCCGATTCCGATCGGAACTGGCAGTTCCGATTCCGATTCCGATTCCGAACTCAGAGGTCTCGGAATTTTTCGGAACTTTTGCTAAAATTTTAGCAAATCAAACACCATTTCTTGCGTGCTATTGCGTGTCTTCTTTGCTGGGCAATCGACAATCTGGGTTAGTTTAGTAATCCATAACCTACTGTAATCCCACTGAGTAAAAATATAAGTTAGCACCACTCCGTTGTGGAAGCACCTGAGTCTGAAGCACTCGGCAGTCTTCAAACGCCTCAAAGATTTTGATCAAAGCCAGTGAACGGACATTTAAAGTGGCAAAACACATTTCGGAAGGCAACAGAAGACACTTAAAGCCTGAAAACTAGAGTGCGAACAATACCTGAAAAACCCAATACCCCAATACCTAAGACCAATACCTGAGACCCCCAATACCCAATACTTGCGTAACTGAGCCAAAAATTGAATTTCAGTGAAAAGGTACATTCCAGTGGTTTACACAGGATTTCTTTCACAGGGATTAAAATTTCGAAGAGGAAGAGGCTTGGTTGGGCCATTGTCCAGCTAGGGCGGGATATTTTGAAAAATTAGCCTTAAAGAAAGCAGTTAGAAGCCGTTCTGGAAGATAAAATAAGCAGAAATTAACAGTTTTAGTCCATAAATAAAAAAATATAATAAAACCCAATACCCAATACATGGACAACACCCCAATACACCCCATACCCAATACCAGTTCGCACTCTACTGAAAACGTTAAAAAATTGTTGTTTTTAAGGTATAATTTACGCGCTTTGAACTTTACCTATTGATGGTTGGCGATTTTAATGCATTGTTATCGTTTGACATGGTGATTTGTACTGGATGTTTGCATGGAATTGTAAAGGATGGTTGCGTAAACACTGTTTCTTTGCCAAAAACAGGTTATTCCAAAATTTTAAGCCGATTTTCAAAAAAGTTCCGATTCCGAAAAATTCCGATTCGGAACTGTACTTGAGTTCCGATTCCGATTCCGATTCCGATCGGAACCAAAAATCCGGTTCCGGTCGTTCCCTACTCAAATGTTCTGTGCAGCCACACATGCCTATACAGTCACACACAGCAAACACTTACAATGACACGCTCAAGTTGTGGCATGATCGCCTGGGTCATTGTGGAATAAGAAAACTTCAAGAAGCTGTCAGCAAAGGTCAAATTGTTGGAGTGTCGAAATCGGTCAAAGGAGAAATGCCTTTCTGTGAAAGCTGTGTTCAAGGCAAGCTTCGAATGGCAACATTTCCTATACTGAGCGGACCGAAGGCCAAGGAGCCACTGGAACGTGTGCACTCTGACATTTGTGGACCAATGTCTGTACCGTCGCCTAGTGGGAAGCGGTACTTTATTACCTTCACTGACGACTACACCAGAATGTGCTGGCTTGGTTTTCTGAGGACCAAGGATGAAGCTTTTGAAGCATTTAAAGACTGGCGAAGCATGGCCAAGAACTTCTGTAGAAGAGAAATTGGAGCACTCAGGACTGATAACGGTGGTGAGTTCTGCAGTGTCGAATTCGAAAAGTTTCTGAAGAAGAATGGTATTCGTCATCAAAAGACTGTGCCCTATGCACCCCAGCAAAATGGTGTTGCTGAAAGGATGAATCGAACATTGATGGAGATTGCTCGTGCCCAATTGGAGAAAGCAAAGCAACCGAAGACATTATGGGCAGAATCTCTAACTGCTGCAATTTATGTGCGAAACAGACTGCCTACGAATGCAACCAGAATCACTCCATATGAAGCATGGTATGGACGTGTACCAAATGTCAGTCATCTTCGGACATGGGGCTGTATTGCCTACATAAGAAAAGAAGACACAAAGGATAAATTGTCTGGAAAAGCTGACAAAGTTTGCTTCATTGGATACGCTGAACGACAGAAAGGTTATCGGTTCTATGATGCCAATAAGCGGCAGGCAGGTCTTGATCAGTCGAAATGTGCAGTTTGATGAGCAAAATTTTGATTTGCACAAAGATAGAAGACTCCCAAGTGAATCTTATTCTGAAACTTATGACAGTGAGGAAGAAACAGAAACGCTTGGAGAAGACGGGAGTCAAAACCAAGTGGAAGGAGGTGTTCGAAAGTCTGACAGAATAAACAAAGGTGTTCCTCCAAAGAAATATGTACCAGAGACTGGCAAATGGGATTTAAATTGCTTGGATGTGAATTGGAATGAAGTCTGCGGCGTTTCAGATAATTCTCCAATCCACTTACTCTTTCATGCCATCTCTGAATTCGAAGTACCGAAAACGATCGCAGAGGCAAGAATAAGTCCTCAAGCTCAAGAATGGAAGAAAGCCTCTGATGCAGAGTTCAGTTCGTTGAAAGAAATGGAAACCTGGAAGCTGGTTGACTTGCCAGAAGGTAGAAAGCCAATCGACTGCAAGTGGGTGTTCTGCGTGAAGCGCAAAGAGGATGGGAGCGTTGATAGGTTCAAGGCTCGCCTTGTGGCTAAAGGATTTTCACAGCGATATGGAGTAGACTACTTAGAGACATTTGCTCCAGTTCTGCGTTTGGAAACTCTACGCACTCTATTGGCTTTTGGCATTCAAAGAAACTTAGAAATTCATCAAA
>JASANB010007623.1:0-11456 GCA_030248155.1 Sabatieria punctata | reverse complement strand
TGGTACCACTTCATTCAAATTTCGTACCATATGGTACCACTTCATTCAAATTTCGTACCATAAGGTACCACTTCATTCAAATTTCGTACCATATGGTACCACTTCATTCAAATTTCGTACCATATGGTACCACTTCATTCAAATTTCGTACCATATGGTACCACTTCATTCAAATTTCGTACCATATGGTACAACTTCTTTCCAATTTCGTACCATATGGTACCACTTCATTCAAATTTCGTACCATATGGTACCACTTCATTCAAATTTCGTACCATATGGTACCACTTCATTCAAATTTCGTACCATATGGTACCACTTCATTCAAATTTCGTACCATATGGTACCACTTCATTCAAATTTCGTACCATATGGTACCACTTCATTCAAATTTCGTACCATATGGTACCACTTCATTCAAATTTCGTACCATAAGGTACCACTTCATTCAAATTTCGTACCATATGGTACCACTTCATTCAAATTTCGTACCATGGTACCACTTCATTCAAATTTCGTACCATATGGTACCACCACAGTCCCCTAATGTGGGGCCACCATATTTGGTACCGGTACCACATATGGTGCCAGTACCATAAACGGCGCTAAGTGCCTGACTGTAATATGTCATCCTACCTAAACGGGAGGGGGTTGGCCCAAATTGCAGTGGTAATGTACTAAAAACGTTCAAAAAAGGCAATTCTACAGCTAGATACCTCGCTTTAATCTAGACAGGGTGAAGTCAATTATGTAAACTTGAATTCCGTTGGTTCTGGCCTTTAAGTCCAGGTTGCCCAGCAGCTTGTAGCTGACGAACGAAGCGTCGGTGCGTTTCAGTAGAACGTTTCCGATGTGCAGATCTCTGTGTTCGAATTCCACCTCGCGCTCGGCCGCCGACAGAGCCATCACCACTTGAAAGACCACACTCAGAGACTCCTCCACTGAGCCGAACTGAAAGCTTTATGAGAGTCAGGCACTTCACGCCTTTATGGTACCGGTACAGTCCCCGAATGTGAGGAGTACCATTATATGGTGCCATTAGCCTAGACACCGGTACCATAATATGGTTAGTACAGACTGTATGAGAGTCAGGCACTTAACGCCGTTTATGCTACTGGTTATACACTACAATACTTCATAATAAAACAGATTCCTTCATACAGCTAAGGGCTAAGGTGACGAGGCTTTACTGGTGACACACACGCTCCTTACTTCACCTGTAAAGTTTGATTAGCGCGCAGCAGTAGGAATCTTGTTATATTATGAAGTGCAACGGATCGCTCTTGTTCATTGCCAAAGTCTGTTTTGACTTTGAGCGTACGTATCTCAGGAACTAAGCAGAGTATGTTGGTATAATTTTACCTATCTTTCATTTAAAAAAGATTCATTTCAAATCGGTTGAGATTTACGGTTGCAAAACTAAAAAGTCTGCTGGGTTTTTTCTAATCACTCTTGTTCATTGCCAAAATCAGTGTTTCAATTTTGAGGACACAACTCTGCAATCAAGCAGAGTATCTTACGTAAAGTATCAGGTTATGTCAAGCATAACAGCATGACAGGAAAAGAACGAAGCACCGATAAGTAGCACGTTCTTCAAAAGGGCGCCAAAAAGTGAGCCTAAATTTGGGCATTTTCCAGTTATAAATGGAAAACTCCGGTACGTCGTTCGTATGTGTGCTAGTTAGAGCTAAAGCCTCGCGCTATTCTAACATAATAGAAAACCTTAAAGCAGTCTAAATTTTGCTAAAACGCAAAAAACTGGAAAAGGAGGAAACGGGACTGCTAAAGGAGGAAACGGGAAAGGAGGAAATGGGAAAGGAGGAATTGGGAAAGGAGGAAACGGGAAAGGAGGAAATGGGAAAGGAGGAAACGGGAACATGCCTGGTTTTATACTCACTAGTTCATTATTGAATGTTTTCCCTCTTTTTGGCGCCACGAACAACTTGAAGAAGAGCAGTCACTTTTGTCTCCCTATTACTGTTGGCAATTCCGACTGAACCTGGCATCCTGACCTGACAAAAGTAACTACCCATCTTCAAGTTGTTCGTGGCGCCAATAGAGAGAAAACATTCAATAGTGCACTAGTGAGTATAAAGCCACAATAAGAATGTGCTACTTATCGGTGCTTCGTTCTTTCCCGATAGCTTGGATGGATTGTCCGGGCGGGGCCGTTGTAGCCTCTGTGTTAGCTGTCCCCATTCCCGTTTGTCCCAGCACGTGTAGCTATTGTAGCTTTAGGTGCTTAGGCAGATCTAGTGGGTTCCCATTTACCTACTCGCTGTCACCAGCTTTCGGTGGCCTTTGGTTGGACTTCGTGCCGACCACCAACTCTTTGCGGCAAGAAACTTGCCCCGCCGAGTGAATGAACGCACGACCACGGGCACAGTTGGTGTAGTGCTTTGGGCCACAAATGGCCACCAAAAATGGCACCAGTATCACTACAAGGTACAGGTACCTTGATAGCGGTACCATAAACGGCGTTTAAAGTGCCCAACTGTAGGACAGCATTAATTGGGTGGTGTTTAAATAAAAATCGAACCAAACGAACAAACCTGGAAAGACTCGAGATCACAGCCGCCGTCGCCGAACACAAATATCACGAACAACTGTTCGCCGCCGAACATAACCGGATTATCGTTGTCGCTGCGCCGTTTCTGGTCGTACTCGCTCCACGCCTCCAACAGACACCGCGGGTACCGACCTGAACACGAAGAAGTTCCATATTTGGCACTCCACAGAGAGGAGAGGCAGTTTTGGCCTACATATAAATAGGGCGAATTTCCAAAAATTGGTGCCAACTGGCCAATCAACCATAGATGTGAACAGGCGGGACAGATCCCCCTGGAGCCCATTTCTACAACCCTGATTCTTTCAGCAAGATTTACAATTTTTTTTAGAATTTCAGGCACTAAATTCTGTGCAAATAGCGGTTTTTTGTGAATAACTTTTAACATAGGCGTCGGAGCGACTTGGGCTTCATGACTAAGTAGTAGACAAAGTCAAGCTCTTGTCTGGGGTAAATCCTACTCTGCGCTCCGTTTACTACGCTGAACACTAATTTACGCTTCAGAAAAAATGGGCTTTCCCTAATTGAAATGAAAATGAAATGACTGCAGTATTCGATTCTAGAGTCTTTGGCGACTCTAATGATGCCTTTGATGACGTTTCTAGGTCAATCCATCGATCTGTCTATGTCTTCCATATAATTTGTGAATTTTGAAAAAAAACGCCATTTTCGCGATTTTTGCAAACTTTGATCGGCCATATCTCCGAAACGGGTTGACCTAAAAAAAAACATCAGAAAAGCATCATTGGAGTCGCCAAAGACTCTAGAATCGAATTTTCATCTCAATTAAGGAAAAACCTCGTTTTCTTTGTGGCGCAAATTAGAGTTCAGATTAAAGGCAGCGCAGATTAGGATTTACCCAAGGAAGGAGCTCGACATTCTCTAAATCTCTTCTCTGAGGCTCAAATCGGTCCGACACGCCTCTGTTAAAAGTAATTCGCAAAAACCGCCAAGTTATTTACTTTTTTGGAGAGACAAATTGCTTTTTAGCTGCACTCGAGCCGGAATTGGCGATTTTTGCTCTCTTTTTCAGCCAAAATTTTGCCTTCCGTCGTATGACCGAAGGTAGAATAGCTTGATACCTTGCACAATCTTGACATCCAGTACAGGCACGAAGTTGGGAGCGCAGTTCTCGTGCGAAGGGTCGGCCAGATGAGACATTTCTTTGGCTATCAGAATTTCGGGCAGGATTTCCTCGAACGTTTTCTGCTTTTCCTCATTGACCAAGTCGTTGCCTTCGATCGGAATGATCTGAATGATAAACCGGTTTACCACACCAAACGTAGTACGTACGTACCTAGTTGCGGCCCAAAAATCTGTTATAATTACAAAATTGTACACATGTACTCAGAATATTACACAGCTTACACCAAAAAATAAACCGATTTTACCATAACCGTCAGCACAACGATTGACATTCTACTAATCCCAAGTTTAGATGAGGATTTGCTATAACTACATACATACATACATGTCACAGCTCCGAGCCAACCTGGGGGAGGGGGTTTTTCTCAGGTGGAGGTCGAGGGGCGTCCAAAATTTCAAAAAGCTCCAAAACGCCTGGAAATGCGTTTTTAGCACGATATTTTTCAGTATGGACGCTAAAAATCGCTATTTTAAGCTGCCAAATAGCGTTTTAGAGCTAAAAACAAGCAACAAATGACAAAAAGGGTTTCCAAAAACCACGATTTTTCTTAAACATCAAATTCGGTTTCCAAAAGCTTTTCAAGCGAACTTTAGGCTAAAAATTAATGATTTCTGAGCCAGTTTGTTAGTACTCGAGCCGATTCAGGTGCCTTACGCCGACTTTATTGCTGCGGAGAGGTGCCATACGCCGACTAGGTGCTAAACGCCGACTGGGGTGGTGCTTTACGACGACTGACTTGGTGCGAAACGCCGAATACACCTAAGGTGCGTTACGCCGACTGAGCAGGTGCCTTACGCCGACTGAACAGTTGCGATACGCCGACTTGTAACTTTTTAACCTAATAGCCTCTGTATGTATGTGTCTGTATACTTGTGCGTAGTTCATACATAAGTCCGGCCAGGGTATGTGGCACATGTGCTATGTGGGTATTTCCTTAGAGAATTTCAATTTGTAGTCTTAGTTTATATAGAGTGATCAAATTTTAGTCCAAAAATAATGTACTGCAGTTTGTAGTACTACAAATTAGGCCTATCTCAAGCCGTGACGTACAAACCATCGATACATTCGCAATAAGAACTTTCTGTCCTCAGTTGAAAAAACTTTAAAAATAAAAACCTACATGGGCTAGACAACATATAAGTTGTGTCACCATACAGCGACCACTTAGAAAACCGTGCTGGCAGTCTGTAATCAGTCTGTGGCACTACAATTTCGTTAATTATAGTTGACTCTAGAACTACTGGGGGCGTCCAAAATACTGATAAAGCCTATAATAATTCTTAACACTAGAATGAAAGTACAGTATTAGTGACTGTGGCACCCCTTTAAATTAGAAGGGTTGCGGGTAGCCTGTTACTGCCACTCTCGATCGACAGTAGACGGTAGAGAACTCTCTGAATGTATGAGCTCTGGTATCTGCATTAACTGTATGTTTGCCAGTGTTCAAAAAAATATAGTCGGCGTATCGCACCAGAGGAGTCGGCGTAAGGCACCTGGCCAGTCGGCGTAAAGCACCTACAAGTTGAGGCTGCTAGGTCGAGTCGGCGTATCGCACCAAGCCAGTCGTCGTAAAGCACCACCCAGTCGGCGTAAGGCACCCTTTTAATTGGTCGGCGTAACGCACCGGTCGGCGTATCGCACTAACACCCTCGAGCCACTACTGGTACTTGTATTTTAGGGTCGCGGGGGGTCCTTTAACCTGTCGGAGTGAGGGGGTTTGGCCTTTCCAGCAGGGGGTAACCACCAAACCCCCAGTACATGTATGACTACATACTTCCATTTTTCTTAGTCTAGAGACTAAAGCACAGTAAGAAGGCAAAATCGACAAACCTTTAAAGCCACAGATTCATCTTTGGCAGTGACTGTGCGAAAGACTTCTCCGAATACACCCTCTCCTATCTTTACACACTTCTCCAGCATCCTAGAAACCATCAAATAGCAGTTACTTTGATCCAAAAATCGCTGAGAAACGTTAAAATTTAGACGCTTAAGAGTCGGTCCACGAAAAAATCGAACATTGACGCGAAGACCTCTGTACAGCTCATTTTTCAAAATCACCACACAGATGTGAAACTTTCAGCGATTGTAGACCTTGAAAAGAAATGAAAAAGTTTGCCATCCGATTTTCTCTGGCTGCATTTGAACCCAAGTTATGGACCCTCGAAAATCGGGATTTTGGCACTCTCCAGTGGCACCACCCTAACTTTGAACGGCTGCGGTTCACTAGTCTGTAGACGAAATGTTATCAGTTATGGCTCGTTAGAAAGACCATTTCAAGCAGTTTCAAGCGCTTCTGTCAGATTTTTAAAATATTGGTCTGATCTTGTGCAATTCGTCGTAAAATTTAACAGGCCTTATCTTAAAATTGAACATGGTATCTCAAAAAGTGGCTATCATATTCGGAATCTCCGTTCTTTTCTGCGTCTAACGGTATCAACCTTATTTATATGGAGTTGCAATCTGACAGTCAAACGATCAGTTGAAAGTAGGGTGGTCGAACACTCAAAAATCCGGTTTTTTTGCGCTTTTCGGTCACCCACCAAACTTTGAACGGCTGCCGTTCACTAGTCTGTGGACCAAATTTTATCAGTTATGGCTCGTTAGAAAGACCATTTCAAGTAGTTTCAAGCGCATCTGTGAGATTTTCAAAAAATTGGTCTGATCTTGTGCAATTCGCCATAAATTTAACAGGCCATATCTTAAAATTGAATATGGTATCTCAAAAAGTGACTATCATATTCGGAATCTCCGTTCTTTTGTGCGTCTAACGGTACCAACCATATTTATATGGAGTTGCAATCTGACAGTCAAACGATCAGTTGAAGGTAGGGTGGTCGGACACTCAAAAATCCGGTTTTTTTGCGCTTTTCGGTCACCCACCAAACTTTGAACGGCTGCCGTTCACTAGTCTGTGGACCAAATATTATCAGTTATGGCTCGTTAGAAAGGCCATTTCAAGTAGTGTCAAGCGCTTCTGTCAGAGTTTCAAAAAATTGGTCTAATCTTGTGCAATTCGCCATAAATTTAAACAGGCCATATCTTAAAATTGAACATGGTATCTCAAAAAGTGACTATCATATTCGGAATCTCCGTTCTTTTGTGCGTCTAACGGTACCAACCATATTTATGTGGAGTTGCAATCTGACAGTCAAACGATCAGTTGAAAGTAGGGTTGTCGGACACTCAAAAATCCGGTTTTTTTGCGCTTTTCGGTCACCCACCAAACTTTGAACGGCTGCCGTTCACTAGTCTGTTGACCAAATATTATCAGTTATGGCTCGTTAGAAAGGCCATTTCAAGTAGTGTCAAGTGCTTTTACCCGTTTTTCAAAAGATTGGATTGATCTGGTGCAACCGGCCCTAAACTTTAACAGGCCATATCTTAAAATTGAACATGGTATCTCAAAAACTGACTATCATATTCGGAATCTCCGTTCTTTTGTGCGTCTAACGGTACCAACCATATTTATATGGAGTTGCAATCTGACAGTCAAACGATCTGTTGAAGGTAGGGTGGTCGGACACTTTCAAAAATCCTGTTTTTTTGCACTTTTCGGTCACCCACCAAATTTTGTCTAGCTGTCATTCACTAGTCTGTTGACCAAATGTTTTCAGTTATGGCTCGTTAGAAAGGCCATTTCAAGTAGTGTCAAGTGCTTTCACCAGTTTTTCAAAAGATTGGATTGATCTGGTGCAGTCGGGCCTAAATTTTAACAAAACATATCTTAAAATTGAATATGGTATCTTAAAAAGTGACTATCATATTCGGAATCTCCGTTCTTTTCTGCATCTAGCGGTGCCAACCATTTTTTATATAGAATTGCAATCTGACAGTCAAACGATCAGTTGAAGGTAGGGTGGTCGGACACTTTCAAAAATCGAGTTTTTTGCGCTTTTCGGTCACCCACCAAACTTTGTCTAGCTGTCATTCACTATTCTGTTGGCCAATTATTACAAGTTATGGCTCATTCGAAAACAAATGTGACTAATTCTATGATGGTTTTGTTGCTGGTCAAAAATTTTTGAGGCATTATGTGCAATTTGTCCTGGACTTTGGTGAGTCGTATCTCAAATGTGAATTATTTTCGAAAGCAGTCGAAAGCAGATTTGGAGTTTCCGTTCGTTTCTGCGTCTAACGGTATCAACCACATTCATATGGACTTGCACTTCGATAGTCAAACGATCAGTTGAAAGTAGGATGGTCAAACATTTTCAAAAACCAGGTTTTTGTAGCTTTTCCGTCAGCCCCCAATCGTTTGTCTAGCTGTCATTCGCCATTCCATCGGAAATATTTTTGACAAATGCTACCGTTAGACGCAGAAACGAATGGAGACTCCGAATCTGCTTCGAGCTGCTTTAGCAAATAATTTGCTTTTGAGATACGACTCACCAAAGTCCAGGACAAATTGCACATAATGCCTCAAAAATTCTTGACCAGTAACAAAACCGTCATGGAATACGTCACATTAGTTTTCAAATGAGCCATAACTGGTAATAATTGGCTGACAGAATAGTGAATGACAGCTAGACAAAGTTTGGTGGGTGACCGAAAAGCGCAAAAAAACAGGATTTTTGAAAGTGTCCGACCACCCTATCTTCTACTGATCGTTTGACTGTCAGATTGCAATTCTATATAAAAATGGCTGGTACCGTTAGATGCACAAAAGAACGGAGATTCCGAATAAGATAGTCACTTTTTAAGATACCATGGTCAAGTTTGAGATATGGCCTTTTAAATTTTAGGGCCGATTGCACCAGATCAATCCAATCTTTTGAAAAACGGGTAAAAGCACTTGACACTACTTGAAATGGCCTTTCTAACGAGTCATAACTGATAACATTTGGTCAACAGACTAGTGAACGGCAGCCGTTCAAAGTTTGGTGGGTGACCGAAAAGCGCAAAAAACCGGATTTTTGAGTGTCCGACAACCCTACTTTCAACTGATCGTTTGACTGTCAGATTGCAACTCCATATAAATATGGTTGATACCGTTAGACGCAGAAAAGAACGGAGATTCCGAATATGATAGCCACTTTTTGAGATACCATGTTCAATTTTAAGATATGGCCTGTTAAAATTTACGACAAATTGCACAAGATCACACAAATATTTTAAAAATCTGACAGAAGCGCTTGAAACTACTTGAAATGGTCTTTCTAACGAGCCATAACTGATAAAATTTGGTCGACAGACTAGTGAACCGCAGCCGTTCAAATTTAGGGTGGTGCCACTGGAGAGTGCCAAAATCCCGATTTTCGAGGGTCCATAACTTGGGTTCAAATGCAGCTAGAGAAAATCGGATGGCAAACTTTTTCATTTCTTTTCATGGTCTTCAATCGCTGAAAGTTTCACATCTGTGCGGTGATTTTGAAAAATCAGCTGTACAGACCAATGTTTGATTTTTTCGTGGACCCACTCTTAAAACATACAGTTCATTTGAAGCCGAATTTCGTCAATTTTGATGTCTGAAATTTCAAATGGTTGGCTCCAAAAATTGTTTCCTAGAGAAATCTGACGGTAGAAACATGTAGAGTATCTTAATTAAAATTTTCAATTTATTTCTCTTTCGTTTAGCCAAGATTCATTCAAATCGATTGAGATTTAGGGTTGCTACGGTAAAAAAAAAAAATCCGCCGTGTTATTTATTTTTGGCACACCCTGTAAATATACGAGTTTGTGTTCTTCAAGTGTTATGTTGTGCACCGGGGTTTAAGGTCAACAACTAAGCAAAAACCTCAGTGAACTAACCGACGCACAACGATGGCTCATCAGCATTTAAATCTAGCGCCAAACGTCCGGTCTCTTAAGGGCGGCTGTGGCGTGTTTGCTGCGTATGCAGTTTAACTGAATCATAATTGAAAGTCTCTAACTAGTCAATAGAGGCTCGCTGGAGCGCAGAATTAAGCGGCCATGCCGACTTACTCCTCTGAGAAGGCCTCAGTCCACGGCAACAGGAACTCACTGATTGCACACGAACAGCAAATTGTCCATCGGGCTGCTCTCATCCTGCTCACGCCCCCGCAGAAAGTAAGGTGAGCCGCTCTGATCCTGTAAGTGTGCGCTATACAAGGTATGTACGTGCGTAGCTGCCTGCCTGACTGGCCTGTTTGCTGCTGCTACTGCAATTAATACTTTCTCTTGCATAGATTGACAAATCTGTGAAAAGTTTCTTGATTTTTTAAGCTATTCTTTAATCGGGCACTGACAGTGACAGTTGTTGTCATTTGCATTCATTTTTCCACCATTCTCTAAACGTGTGCATGCGAAAGCCCAAAACGCAAACGTGCAGGTAAGAAAAAACATTGACTTTCTCAGTTGTACATACTGTATGTAGCCATCCAAACTGAAGGTGGTAAGTAAAATCTGCATCACGTTACAAAAATCAGTTAAATCTGAAACTAACAAAACAAAACAATTGTCATTTACAACAAAACGAAATTTTTGGATTTTTTCCAAGCAAAATCTATTTCGCAGCTTTATAGAAAAAAATTGCTTATTGAACCCGCCACAAAAGTTTCACTGTATTGCATTACCTTCTTTTGCTTAAATCCTCAGATAAACGTCGTCCAAAGTGGATAGTAAGTGTTGCAAGTATTTGTGTGGTACGAGTGAATCCTCCAAAAATGAGCCCCTTGTCAATAAAAGAAGAGAGAGAGGGCAAACGATCCATCACGCACGCCTAGTAAAGCCATAGGGAGACTGCCAGAGTGCAACTTTCGATTAGTTTAGAGTTTTGAGACGCAATGACGCAATTCGGACCGGCTTATAGGGACGGCGACAAAAACCCAGCAACCGAAGCTTTTAGCCATTAATCAGAACTAGCCAAACGCTAAAGCCTCCAAACCCACGCTTGGTTTGACTAGTCAAAGCCAATTTTTGTTCCTTGTGTTACTTTGTTGTTGTTGTTGTTGTTGTTCGCCTAGGTCTTCTAGTCTCCTAGCCTAACTGAGCCTGATCGATGAGTTAAAGGCTTCGGCGCTCTACTGATGGAGCTCGTTATATTCGATAATGTTAGCTACAGGCAACAGCTTTTGTGAGTGAGTCGAAAAAAACACAGCCGCAACGCTCCATTAGACATTAGCTGTGTTGGCGTGAGAGGCCAGTGACGCGCTGAGAGACTTTTTTTTGTTGCTTATTACACAGTCAGGCGCACTTAACGCCCGTTTGTCGCTACCGACACCATATACGGTACGCGTGACCTATGGCCATGGTGCCGGTACCAAATTCGGTATCACTACCATATGTGTGACAAAATCTGAACAGAGTGGTACCATAGTATGGTACCACCACAGGCCCTGAAAGTGGGGGTACCATATATGGTGTCGGTACCATATATGGCACAGGAACCATATGGTAGCTGGTACCTTATATTGTACCACTACAGGCCCCGAACTTGGGGGTACCATATGGTACCACACCACCACCCTAGGTACCGAAACCCATACAACGGCAAGTTAAGTGCCTGGACTGTATTGCCATCATATGAGGTACCGCTACCTTGGCATTGGTACCTTCCACGCAGATTGCGTACCATTATATGTATGGTAATGGTACCACATGGTACTTGGCAACCCGTGGTCATGGTTGGGGAACCATACC
Organism: Sabatieria punctata; assembly: GCA_030248155.1. Lineage (NCBI taxonomy): Eukaryota > Metazoa > Nematoda > Chromadorea > Araeolaimida > Comesomatidae > Sabatieria > Sabatieria punctata. The sequence goes on along the minus strand of JASANB010007623.1, from coordinate 144 downwards.
ACAGTCCTCGAACATGGGAGTATCATAATGGTGCTAACTAGCTTCGGTACCGGTACCATATGGTGCTGCAGTACCATGAACGGAGTTGAGCCCTCCATCGAAGGGGTACCAATGGTACCGATACCTGGCACCGGTACCATTATT